>JAYMSP010001428.1:0-32279 GCA_036897095.1 Plantago elongata | reverse complement strand
ATTTTTCCGGAATTTATTTATGAGCCGTTTGGAGTCCAGAAGAAACCAGGTGTATATAATGGTAAAATGACCATTATACCCTTAAAATTCCTTCTTCTTCTCCAACACACTTCCCGTTCAAACCAATTATAGCCGTCTATGTTCCTTCACCGACCGCACGTCACAATCTTCGCGGTGAAGTAGCCGCCATGAGAAATACCAAGCTACCCCCGCCGCCACTGATACATAACCGGGAGGAGTACACGTGTCGGGACGCGTGTCAACCGGAGGGAAAGAACGGGACACGCGTCGACCGGAGGGAAGAGAGGGTCGACCGCCATCCGGCTATAAATAATCGTGCTCTGCCCCTTCTTCTCCCTCACACCCCGCCTTGCTCCTTCATTTTCTACTCACCTTCACTCACTCTTCACCGCCGCCTCTCCACCACCGCCTCTCAACCGCTCTTCATTTGCACCGGATTAGCGTCGTTAGTCGCGATCAAATCCAGTTAGTACCCTCCTTTTTTCAATTATACTCGAATTAAGAAAGGGAAACTGAATAATTGTTGCCTGCAACTTCTTGTTTTCCAACCACCCCGTCGCCACCGCACAGCCAACACCCGCCTATTCGCTTTTGTCTCGCTCGATCAATCTCTCCGGTTAGTGCCATTTTATTCAGTTATATTCGAATTTTGGGTGGGAAACTAATTATTAAGTCGTGTTGCTTGATTTCACTTGACAGTTGCGTTTGAGTCTATCTAGTTTGTCTTGTGCTGTGTATTACTGGATTGCGTGACTATGTGTAAATGTCGACTGGCTGTCGACTGTAGGCTAGGGTATGGTACAATGCTTGTTGATGGTTGTCGTCACTGCCTTGCCGGCGTGACGAGCATTGTATGTCGTATATAGGCTACGGTTATTATTGGTACTATGTTGATGCTTGGTTACCGTCCACGGATGGTATTGCAAGGTATGGCTATGGTGGATGACGTTGTGTTAAAGTAGGTTGTCGCCTGCCTGTTCTTGTTGCCACACCAGAAACGGAGTTGACGCATTTAATTATGAGTTTGAGTGAACCTATTAGAGTGAAATGAATATATTGGAGATGACAGTAGAATACATACTGAACTGTTTGGTCACCACCTTAACCGATCTTTGTTGCTTTGTTGCTCGATGTGGGTTCGGATAATGTTAGTTATCGGGAAGTCGATAGCTAATGAATTCGAAGAGTCGTGTCTGTTTTGTGATTTTCAAGTCAGAATTAAAAAAGGGCAGACCGGTAAATGTAAATTTACGAGTTGATTATATTATGTGAACTGGTATTTTGACTAAATAGTCGGCCTGTCATCTGATATCTAAGTTAGCTACTTGCGCGTCATATCTTTAGGTTGAATTAGAGTTAAGCATGAAACCTGATTATGCCGATTTGCGTGCGTCTCGTCAAATGATTATCAGTCTATGCTTAAGTGTAGTCATTGTTTAACTAGCACTACTTGATTGTTCTGGGGGGAAATTACGGGAGTCTTTTAATTATTTTGGCATTAAAGTTAAGTAGTATTATCTATTTATCAGGAATTACGAAGTGGCGTAGCTTGCAAGATATCGAAGGTGAGCGATTTCAGGCTTTCAGCATCCGGCCCTGGGAAAGTTGTTACCGTTCAGTTCTTTAAACTCCTGTATCTGTTCATGTTTATATACTTGTCTGCCTAACTCTGACTGCGGCCACCCGACGACGACCGACTGACTATGACCTGATTACTAATTTCGATTACTAACTGTATAATTGTTGATGAAGACTTATCTAGGGATACCTGACTTGTATTGACCTGATATTATATTATTCCAGTTATCGATTGATACTTCATCCTGATCCTGTCCTGTTAATCCTCATGAACTTCATTGCATGAAAACTGATTTTCTGAAATGCAACCATACACTATTTTTGAAAAAATTAGGAAACCGTCCTGGTCGACGCTGTCGACATACTGTTTTAAAGCGGCCTGCAATGCTATCTTTTTCGGGCACCACTGACTGTACAACCATTCAAACGGTCTGGATTTTATGTGTTGTGATGGGTCGTGCCTGTCATAAAAGCAACTCCCACTCGCGGTCACGCCGCTACTGTTGAGACCGATACCTGATCAGTTCGGTCTAGCCCAAGACAGTTACTGTTTTGTATTGTAAATCGGGCACCTTTCATGTGCTATGATCACTGACTGACTGATACCGGTTTCCCCACTGTTTAAAACTGTCTGATCAGCGTGTTGTGTTGGTTTGTTATATTGTTGCATTCATTCCTTTTCATGCATACCTGATTATCCTCACCGAGTCTTTATGATTGACGCTTTCTTTGTTTCAATAATGATTTCCCAGGTTTAGAGCACGAAAAGAGGTCGGGGTAGATAGACAGACAGACGGACTAGGACTTGTCTCCACTGCTGATCTCGTAGCTGTGTGTTGTAATTTCTGAATTATGAATCATGTTTGGGGCTTGTAATAATTATTACTTTAATATATTTATGTATTTGGATGTTCGGCACAACCCTTGACGTCCGGACCAGACCGGGGCCTTACACGTTCATTAAATCTAAGGTTCAAGGTGTAGAAAAACATCTTGATTGTGACGCCTTTTGTAAAATCTTCCGTCTCAGAAAACGTGAGACGACATGGGAGATTAACACAAAAGACAAGACTCTGAACACTGCAGTCAGAGTGATGTATGAAGAAGCAGCAAATGATAAGATTGAGGACTGCCCCTCTTCTTTCATTTTTGGAGACATCAGAACAAGACACCTTTTTGAGCACTGGAATGTGCTTGCCAGCATCCTTCACAGGTGTTTGGATGGGAACAAAGGTGTAATTGACCAGATAAGTCTGGAGAGATGGATGATAATGGCCATTCTCCAGAAAGAGCTAAATGAGAGAGATAACCTCTTCAATTGGGGGAAATATCTCTTCATGAAGTTCGTCAACCGGGTCAATGAGTTTGAACCTAAGATTGTGAAAGGTCATGCCGACACCAAGTCGTATATGCACTATGGTCTAAAAATTTGCTATATTTTGGAGAAATGTGGAATTGCTCTCATAGAGCATCTAGACATCCCAGTGACCAACACAATGTACCGACATGCTCATGAAGAAGCCTTGAAAAAGGTTGCCAAAGATGAGTTGGTTGCTCAGGGAGAAGGAGTATCCGAAGAGATACAAGTTGAGGTCCACATTGCAAAGAAACCAAGGACCAACAAACCGAGGTCAAGGAAGAGGACTCAGATTATCATAGATGACACTCCTCGACCAAAAAGGGCAACACAAGATGTTGAAGCCCAGAGATCCCTTCCAGTCCATAAGGATTCCCGCTCAGAAAGGAGAACCTTGAGCATTGGCAGTATGCCAGAGTTGTCCATGAACGAGCTCAACCAGATCAACGAGTTTTGTCCCAAACTTCGATGTGGATTCTAAAGATGATGTACCATTACAAATGGCACTTAAAAGATCACGGATACAGACTCATGGTGGAGCCTCTAGCTCAGCTTCACTCCCTCAGAAAGCTAAGGTTGCAGAGGATGCAATCATAGAGAGGTCAGTCGAAGATGTCACACCCCAACAAGCAGATGAAGGCTTCATGATGGATGATAGAATAATGGAAGATTCTGACCTTGCTTCCACATTCAAGTTCTCAGCAGACTTGATTGCTGAAGAAATTCCTGCACCCGAGCAGGTTTCTCAAACATCTGAGACAGGAACTCAGAATGTTCAAGTAGAGGAAAGGTCCGAAGTACCAGAAAATTCATGCCATGAAATAGAAGCTACAGTGCTTGAAGATACACAGATAACAAGAGTTGTCTATATCTAACTTGTGAAACATTTGAATAAATATTAAGCAAGTTACTCATAAATTTCCTTTGTTGCAGACTTTCATGGAGACAACAGACCAGGGGGGAGACATTGTACCCACCCCTCTGAATAAAGAAGAGGTTCCTTCAACCTCTACAATCCAATAAAATGAGCATGTGTAGCAGGTAGTCAATTGTCTTTGAAAAGAAACAATTTTGTACTTAATCAAATTTCTTGTGCTTTCTAACTTCAATGTCTCTATACAGGCTATAACTGAGAATGATGTTGAAGTGATGGAAACATCACAAGCTCAAGAGATTCCAGAGGTTGAAAAGCCTTCTGAAGAAATTGCTTTTGAGCCTTCCGTTTTGGAGGTATGTAAAACAGAAACATTGTCATTATGAATATCTTGTACAAATCAACATTGCTTAATCAAACACTTTGTTTCTTCGAATAGGTTTATTCTGAAGAAAAGGTAGTTGAGGAAAACTTGAAAACCTCCACAGCACCAATGGAAATAGAGACGGTCGAAATGGCCACATCTCCAGAAAGGTTACCAGAGATCGCTCCGGTTTCTAAGAAGATGGATTATGAGCTTCCTAACTTGGAAGTAAGTGAAACTCTCATAAATACATTTCTTGTAAATACTTTTCTGTAGAATATTTTTAAATAACAGGCTTAAGCAGAAAGAACGATTGAAGATGATGCACCCACTCCTCTGACCATGGTATCTGAAGCACCTATTGCTCCAGAAGTCCAAGTTAATGAACTTCGTGTGGATACACAGGTATGCTTAGAAATATAGATTTCTCTAATTCTCAGATAACCACAAGTAAGTTTGAACAAAACTAACTTGAAACCTTTCTTTCATGGTCAAGTGTTACCAGTGATCGATGTGGAAGCCCCACTAGATCTGAAGAAAGTTTTTTCAGATAATCACAATAAAGAGGCATGTCAAATGCTTCAGAAAATGGCAAAAGCTCATAAAAGCCGATTTGACGGGGCTAGAAAAAGTGATTGATCTCCAAGAGAGAAGGGCTCGAGCCTTTGATCTGGAAATCTACGTCCATGTAATGTTCCCAGTGGAGGATTATTCCCACTATATGTTGGTGCATGACGACTTCACCTATGATGTTGGGAAGAAGCTGATGGATGCCTTCAATGCTGCTAATGAAGAGACCAAAAGGGAGATGACTTTCAAAAGGGAGATGACTTTCAATCCCATCTTACCCTAAAAGCTCAGAGTTTATCCCTCTGAATAGGAGGAAGTAAACGGCAGAGAATTACCCTCCCTACAATCATTAATTTGGTTTCAGATGAAGAGGAAGAGTTTGACAAGAATGATGAAGACTCTTCTGATAAACATCCAGAAGGCGGTGGCAATGATAATGATAATCATTCTGATGATGACAATGATCATGGTCCTTCGCAAGGGACTGGTGGAATGGCACAATGAGATGCCAGAACGGGAACTCCAACTATTGAGGACTCTACTCAGTGGTATCCACCAACATCACAACAATCACCACCTCCAGCTAAGCAAAATAAAGAAGTCAACCCCTCTGAAGAACTTAAGGTTGTTGAATCCAAAGTTTCCAAACTCAAGGAAATGTTCGATGAAGAAACTAAGCTCAATCTAGAGTACCAATCTCTGATTGAAGTAGAAGAAGCCCAATTACTGAAGATTGGGGCAGAAAATTCTAAGGAGAAGGCACTCTTGGCTGAAAAGCTATAATTGAAGAAAGATATCGATGTCACAGCTGCAGAGTTGGACGCTCTGGTGATAGACGATACATAACATGATGTTAAGGCTGCATCAGATATATCACATGAAGCATCATCTCAGAAAGCTAGCACCAAAGGTAAAGAGAAAATGGTTGATGAGCCCGTTTAGAACGACCACATACTTTTGAGCACTGACGATGATGAGGCATAGGATATGGCTCCAAAAGAGGATGTAATTCTTCTCTCTCACCTTAAAAGAGAAGTTCTTGCTCCACATATCTTCTCATCACCACCTGTTACTTCCAGAGATGGAAATTCCTCGGAAGAAGTATTGTGTTTGCTGCACTCAGAAATGACTTAGTTGCTGAAGATTCCCTGGTACTTTCATTTGTACCTACTGACCTCAAGCTGATTGTTAAGCTCTTGCTACACAGAGCTACTAGCATTGCACTTTCTCAGAAAGATCTAGGCATGGTTTGGGATGGAAGACTGCAACAATATCAACAGAGCACTTGAAGAAGCTCAATATGCTATTATGAAAGCAGAATCTATCTCACGTCTGATTGAAGAGCTGAACTAAAAGGAGCAGGTCCTTAAAGAGAATTAAGAGCTCTGAACAAAAGTTTTCAGAAACTTGACCAAGTTCACAACAATCTGGAATAGAATTTCGAGTCACTCTCTCATTCTTATGTTAGTTTCAATCAGTCACACATGACTATGGGGGAAGAGAATAAACCTGCCAATAGAGGTAGAGGAAGGAAGAGAAAACACTTAACCTCCACAAGTCAAGTTCCAGAACAGGACATGCCTTTTGAAGAACCAAGAACAAGGCTACGAAGTATGATAACTTGGAGTTCCAAGGCCCTTGTTATATCTGAAGGAATCAAGCCTTCTGAAGAAAAACAAGAACAAGAAGAAGGAGAAATCCAAGGTCAGGAGGAAACTTGTAAGTCTCCAATAAAAAACTTCTATGATGATGATGATGAGACTGATACAGATGAGCATCCACTTCACAAGAGAAGAAGAGTGGAAAGCCTACCTAAACCTCCTCTGGCTGCTAATGAAATATCTGCCAGGACTCCTTCTGGAAACACCAAGTCAAACCAAGGTGGATCATCCAGCACAAAACCCAGAAAGCAAGTAGAACTGGAGACATGACAAAACAGAAAAGGGCGCAGGAACTTACAGTTTGGTAGAGTTCAAGAGAAAGAACAAGAGAAACCACTTGCTACCCAACTTGATTATGTCAAAACTAATTACAGCCAATCATCTTATGAATACATACATCTCCAGAATGGTTATTGGATACTTGAGCTACAACATCTGCTATTGAACAAGAAGTTTCTAGAACCTATCTACAAGCAATTGATGGCATGGAGAACCAATAAGCCTACTCTGCTTAATCCATCAAATACTCATAAGTGGCTTGATTTTGAGGTTTATGTGAGGACTGAGGCTATGAAAAAGACATTGGAATTTATCTGTCCTTATCCCAAGTCCGATGGTGTGCACAAGACAAGGAAATTGGATGGTACTCTCAGCAAATAGAACAAACTAGGAATTGAACCTTATGAATCATTTTATATGACAAAGGAACAATACCTGGATGACATGGTGTACTTGAAAGAAATTTACAAGTATCATCATTTGTCACTGCTGAAGATAAACCATGCATGGGTATGGGGTAAATACCTATGGATCAAGAACTTCATCAAGTCAAATGAAGACTTTGTTGAAAAACACAAAGATGATCCTGACAAAGCTTATAGAAAAATGTGTGAACTAGCCAGAAAGATAAAACTCTCTGTCAGAAGGTTACTTTATGAATATGTTGAAGAATGCAGGAGGGTTGACAGCCATTGATCCAGAGGAGATGCTGAAGAACCTAAGGTTTCTGAACCTAAGATAATTTTTGATGACTTGAAGACTAGTTTGTTAGGATGTTCACTTGGAGCTTGGATTCTCCTGATGTCTTAATTTACTTAGTAATTTTGTCATTTTGCTGACTATATTTCATTATAATACATCATGTAAAAGTTATCTTATGCTCTGTAATAGTTCTTTCTGGAGATCATACTCTCACAAACCATTTATAAGATGATAACTTGTCAGCAAAGATCACTCCTTGTGATTTGGTTGATATTTACTTTTTGCACTTAATTTATCTGATTTAATATCATTTGAAATGGTTAAGTGGTGGATTGTTTTCACTTCCATGTTTGTAATAGGACTTTAAGATAGTCATATTTAACTGATCAAAAAGGGGGAAATTTGTTAGGAATGTATGTTAGTATTTTTTATCAATGACCATATGACTTATCTTTAGTACAGACAGGTGACTAGTACTCTTAGTTCACTAGAACATTGTAAAAGAGGAAACCACATAGTATGTTAGTCTAGTTAAACTTGTATTAGGATTATTAGGTCTCTTAATGTAATTTTATATTTTGAGAAGGCCATGAAGAAGGATCCTAGCAATGGATTTTAATCGAAGATTTAAAGACTGAAGATTGCACAAGTTTGATGAAGACATAAGGGTTAGTCTCCTCAGATAGACTATGTTCAGAAAGCATATTGTATTGTGAAAATGGCACATTACATGTCTCTGAATATATGACATCATGAGTCGAGAAGCATGCTAGATTTTAGAAAGGCTCATGTGTCTGTTGAGACTACATGACAAAGAAATAGTACATTGTATTAATTACACCGACTAAAAAGTCAATCAAGCTTAGTCTTCTCTTAAAAATGAGAAAGGGACATCTGAGTACTTATTTCGAGATATCAACGGATTGAATTCTGAGAAGGTCTAACGGATAATATTCAAACGACTCTCAAATTCATCTATAAATATCACCACTTAGAAGCTAAGAAATACAAACACGAACTACGCTCATACTTTCATATCAAACAAGTATTCTCTCAAGAATTCTTACTATCATTCTCCAAGCTTACTGTTGCGACCATCAAGCTCGAAGAATCACTAGTAGTTCTAAGCATCCTGAACCTATAACAAGAGTTTTCTATTCGTGGAACAGTTGAACTTTCGGATACCCTTTCTAAAGCTCATAGACCAGAATGGATACCAACACTTGTGTCAGAAACGAGAAACCTACGATATACTGAACAAGTATCTTAAGTAGTGTAATCTCTTCAAGCTCTCTGAAATCATAGCTGAAAAGCTATAAGAGAAGCTTACCGGACAATCATCATATAACCAACAACATCTAGGCGTGGAAGTACTTGGCTTGAGGACAATTATCATATAATCTCCGAGGTTATCTTGAGTACAAGAAGTACTTGGCTTGAGGAGCTAGTAAAAAATTCAAGGGGAAAATTTGGTTGGGAACCATTTGTTTGTAGGGATCTTAGAATATGACTTATTGTAAAGTAAACTCAATTGTCTGTTCTAGTGAATTTCGGGTCTCATAAAGGTCGAATGGACTTGTTGGAGGACAATGCCACCTCCAGATACCACTATAAACGGATGTGTTGTTTACTTAATTGTACTTACATTCTAGCGTAACACACACACACACACATTATTACTGCAAAGCACAGTTACATTTATCTATCACTTAAAGTCTTCCGCTCTCTGAATCTATGTATAAGAAACCTACCAGTTTTTGAGAAAGACTATTTGTTGATGAAAGTTTGAAAAGACTATTCACCCCCCCTTCCCCTCTATTTCCTTTGTCGTTATATGGGCCAACAGCTTTTTTAGCTTCTCCTTTGCTTTTCTCCTTTCTATCTCTTGACTCACATATTTGTTCATGTGTCGAACAACAAAAGCATTTTTACAGACACTTTTTTGGTATCCTTCTTTTCAGAAGTACCTTGTGTGACTAGACCAACACTTTGCAACTTTTCAGCTGCAGCATCGTCGTTGATTTGTGGCATTCCCTGGTTAAGATAGAAGCATTGGGTGTGTTCCCAATTTTGGTTCAAGCTTCTGACGATGGTTTTCACCTTCTTAGAATTCGAATATCTAATGCATTCTCTAAGTGCATCCATATCACTCATGAGAGTAGAAAATCATGTTCTTCCAGAGTTTCAGTAGGACTTTGTATGAAGTTTTGGAACTTCAATTTCAGAACATCGAACTTATTTTCCTTCGTTTTCTCAGTTCCGGGACAGATTTTTTCTATCAATTACCAGGCAACTTTCATCATTTTAGCACACCACAATTTGCACTATATATGCTCAGGTGTGGATCAAATGATGATGTTACGAGCTTGATCATCCAACCTGTGTCTCTTGGTATCTTCCGACGTCCAGAGTTCACGAGGCTTATCTTCATACTCAACTTGACTAGTGGTAACACGACCACTATCACTAGTAGAAGTGCCACTACCTTCAACATCCTTGTCAGTGGTTCTTCGACCATCAGACACTCCAATAACTTGCTTCAGTTGTCTGATTTTTATAGGTCCTTCCTTGATGACATAGATCATCTCATCATTGGTAGTTTCCAAATGTAGCTTCATGTTGTTCTTCCATTTAACATAATTCTCGGGCTTCAAAACCAAAGCATCACTCAGAGACATACCTGCACACTTAACACACAAATTATAACATCCTCGGAAAGCGAAAAAATCTTTAGCCATCTGGGGCATCGAGGATCAGTGCAGAAGGCTTGGAAAACTCCTGCTCTTATACCATTTTTGGTCTAGATAACGACAAAGGAAAAGACTAGAGAGGAGGGCGGTGACTAGTCTTTTCAAACTTTTATCGATAAACACTATTTCTCAGAAACTGGAGGGTTTCTGATACTTATTTCAGAGAGCGGAAGACTTTGCGATAGATAAATGAGTTTGTGCTTGGCATTAATAATGTATGTGTGTGTGTGTGTAATGCTTGAAAGATAGATACTAGTAAGTAAATAACATAGTAAGTATAGTGGTACCTGGAGGTGGCATAATCCTCCAACTAATCCACTTCGGCATTCCTGAGACCTGTAATTCACTAGAATAGCTAATTGAGTTCCTTACAATAATCATATTCTAAGATCCCTACAAACAAATGGTTCCCAACCAAATGTTCCCCCTGAGTTGTTCCCTAGCTCCTCGAGGCAAGTACTTCATTTACTCAAGATAACTTTGGAGCTATTCTTTGAATTACCAAATCAAGTACTTCATGTTCTCCACACCTTAATGGTGTTGGTTGTAACTTGATTGTCAAGAAAGCTTCTCGTATAATATGTTTTAGAGAGTTTTGAAGAGATAGAACTACTTGATACACTTATCCAATCTATGGTAGCTTCTCATATACTAACACAAGTAATTGGTACCCGTTCTTGAGTATGAGCTTCAAAAAAGTATCTGAGAGTTCAACTCTTTCACGAATATCAATCTCTTGTTATAGGTTCAGGACACTTAACACTACTAGTGATTCTTCGAGCTTTTAGTCGCAACAGTAAGCTTGGAGAATGGTAGTGAGATGCTTGACAGAATACTTGCTTTAAAGTGGATATGAGCGTAGTTCGTGTGTATTTCTCAGCTTCTAAGTGGTAATATTTATAGATGAATTTGAGAGTCGTTTGAATAGTATACGTTAGACATACTAAATATTTCAATCCGTTTATATCTCAAAATGAGTACTCAGAAGTCCCTTTATCATTTTCATAGAGGACTATGCATTCAGTGACTTTTCAGCCGGTGTAATAAATGCATTGTACTATTTCTTATTATGCAGTCTCATTGGACACATGAGGCTCTCTGAGAGATAGCATGCTCCAATACTCAATGATGTCATATGTTCGAAGACTTTTTTTGTGTAAATAATACACTATACAATATGATTCCTTGTGTGAAAGTGCAGGATGTTGGAGACATGGTTGGAACTAATGTTGCTACAACCATGACTAACACATCCACCGGTCCGGTTTTATGCACTTTAGGTTTAATCAGTTAATTACTATTCTTCATGAACACTTACCTAGTTCCACGTGTGTTTAGTCTTTGTGTCTTGCAGAAGTCTTCTTATATCAAGAGAGACACCATAGAAATCATATCTCAACAAGAGATCAAGATCAACTGATTCTTGGAGTGAACAAGAAGCAAAGGACTCTTGGTGGTTAAGATTGTGTGAACTCTTGAAGATAAGGATAAGCAACAAAACTCATGGGCTTGATCCGATCATATTGAACATCTATAAATACAAGATCGAGCTCATCGTGAAGAGCACTTCGTGAAAAACAAGAACTCATTGCTATAACATAGATATTATTCACGTTTTACTAGTCTTTGTAATCTTCTAGCTAGGTGTTCTAGATAGATAGATTTAGAATAGGGTTTTTCTATTCTGACTAGTGTTTTTTGGTTCACGGTTTCTTGAATCTTTTTGTACATCCATTGCTTATTTTAGAGAATATTTGTCGAGAGGCTTCGGCAGGTATATATCTATATACCTGCTAAATTATTTGCTTGTTGTTCTATTTATTTTCGATGCTTTGTTTCATATTCTATTAAACGCACTGTTGCACCAACATTGGTATCAACATTAGTGAAAATAGCATATTAGTACAAAAGTCACGGTCCTATATTCTTCCAATTGGCATCAAGAGCCAGTCACCTAATTGATTGGTGTGTTGGACTTTTGAACATGCTAATATGGATTCCAATAATCCACTTTCGAATAGGTTACTGATTTTAGATGGTTCAAACTATCACTATTGGAGCATTCGTCTAAGGACGCATATCAAATTCATTGATACGCGTGCTTGGAAGACTGTTGTAGAGGGTTACATACTTCCACGATAAAGGACTGGCAGAGACGGGGATGTTATTAACAAACCCGAAAGTTCATGGACTGAGAATGACTGGAAAGAGTCCTCTTATAATGAGAACGCTCTCAATGCAATCTTTTGCAATATTGACCTCACATGTTTAGACTCACTCAGGATTGTACAACTGCTAAGCATGCTTGGGACATCCTACAAAATCATTGTGAGGGTGACTCAAGTCTATGTGAGAGCAAAACCAAGATGCTTCTAAGCAAATTTGAGACTATGAGAAATGAGGAAACCGAGACCATCAAATCTTATTTTGAGAGGATCTTGGACATCTTCAATGAGTGCCAAATGCTTGGAGTAACACTCTCCAATAAGAAACTTGTTTACAAGGCTACTCGATCTATGTCTTCTAGATTTTCTACCAAGAGGTACATAATGGAAGATACTCAAAACTAAGCCACAATGGACTTCCATGTTCTCATGAACAATCTCAAAAACTATGAGATGTCTCTCAATGAGGAAGTACCAACCAAAAACAAAGCCATTTCTCTTCATGTCAAATCCAAAGGATTTGAGGATTTCAGTGATGATGAGGAAGAAATGTCTATGGCTGTCTTTCAAAGAAAATATGATTCATTAGTCAAAAGGTTTACAGAGGGAAATTCTTGGAAGGAAAAATTCTAGAAAGCCATTCAATCAAGCTAAACTTGATCCAAAACTCTTGGAAAAAGTTCAATGCTTTGAGTGTAAAGGATGGGGTCATTACCAAAATGAGTGTGAAAACATTCTGAGGAAGAAAGGAAAGTCGTTTTGGGTGAATTTGAATGAAGATGAGGTTTCAGACAATGAAGCCAATGACTCTAACAAATATGAGGATTCAGGTCAGTAGGTCATGGCTCTCTCAACTTTGGTTACTAGTCAGAATACCGAAAAACAATGTGTGAGTCACTGTGACAGTCACAGTGAGACCAATAGTGATAGGAACAATATCTGCGAACCTGTAGTGTATCTTGGATATGATGATCCAGATGATCCAGAGAACTATTTCTCTAATGAGCATGAGTCTACTGACCATATGAATATGAATTACAATTGTATGCATGGATCTCATATTTCTGACACAGGTACTCATTTAGATCAAGACGTAGGTCGTTATCAACTAATCCTTGAATTGCAGGTTATGCCTGAAGATATTATGTTGAAGTACAAAGAGAGGAAGAGGTCTATCAAACCTCTAGAGAAGGAGAATGTTGAACTCAAGGACTCACTAGTTGAGTTAGAGGTCTCGTTGACCGAAAAGTATGCCAGGATCCAGGAATTGACCACCAAGCTATAAAAATCGAGGGAATCCTAGCCAAATGCAATACAGGTATAGTTGCATTAAATAGTGCCATAGGACAAGGTAATGAAAGGACTAAAGGTCTTGATTTCACAAATCCTATTGTTAATACCTAAAGAGGAACAAACCAAGAATACCTTTGTGTATCAATTCTGTCTAAGACCTGGACATAAGGAATGATATTGCTATCTTTTGAAAAACAAGGAAAAATCAGCAAGTGTTGCAACCACTGTTGCAACCAATGTTACTACAATAATGGTAGCAACATCAGTTGAACAGAAAATAAAACATAAAGGCAAGAAAGTTTGGGTACCTAGATCTCATGATAAACAGTTTGAATTGAATCTGAAATATAATGTAGTTTTATCTGCATTAAGTGATCATCATGAAACTATTTGATACTTTGATAGTGGTTGCTCGAGACATATGATAGGAACAAAGAAGAACTTGATAAACTCTGTTCCCCAAAGGTCAGGAAAGGTTACATATGGTGGAAGCTCGCAAGGTAAAGTGCTTGGTAAGGGTACCCTCATTCTTGAAGGTTTCCCTCCCTTACAAGATGTGCTTCTTATTAAGGGACTAACCAAAAATCTTTCGATTATAAGCAATATATGTGATGATGGTATGAAAGTCTACTTTGAGAAGGATTTATGTCTAGTGTTCAATAAGGTTTATGAGTGTATCATGACAGGAGAAAGATCTCATGATAACTGCTATGTCATGACTGCTAATCTTGTGAATAACTATGTTCATTATCATAACACTAAGTTTGCATATAAGATTGCTAGTGAACAAGACTTTCAACCGCATAAGGAGAATATCAAAAAATTAATGGAAATGCTTGGTCTAGACTGTTCTAAGACATGCACCCTACCCATGATTACTACTGGAAAATCTCAGTCTGATACCATTATGGTTGAGTTTATGGATGCCACTATTGGATAACATTGTACAGGTCAATGAAAGTTGAACTCATGTGTTTTTCAACCAGTCGGTTAGATAGTATGCTCTTCATGTGCACATCTACAAGTTACAAATTGTTTACCAATCCTATATGTTCTACTAAGGCTGAATATTTTCTCAAATACATGTTTGGCCCTATAAGCCTAGGATCATGCTACATTAGGAAAAATAACACTAAACTCATTGGGTTTAATGGTTCAAATTGTGCAGAAAACACTAATTGTCGAAAGTTCATGAGTGATGGATGGTGTTATTTAAGGAGAAATCTGGACTCATGTTATGGCAAGAAACATCGTTGATGTGTCTTTTTCAGTAATGAGTCAAAGGGTGACTCTATTGATAGCTATGTCACTCAGCTCGATTGCGTCAACAATGTGCTACTTGGTATACAGATGTTGAGTGATACATTATGTGATATCCTTAGTGCCAAATGCATTACTAGGAATCCAAACATCAATCATGTAGACACTAAGTACCATATACTCAAAAGCTCAGATATGAACCAACATATAGACATCAACCGAGCCTTCAAACCTAGAAGAGCTCTCGAGTTGGACACATGTTAGAAGCACTGTCACTGCCACTATTATCATAACATCACTGATCAGTATGGCTATATTTGTTTGTGATGTGAGTCTGTTGTTGCTTTTGTCTTTCCTGCCTCTAGTGTGTCTAGGTTAGTGCTAATGGTTTGTTCAGTGAGTTTTGGTCTCTCCTCCTCTCTCTCTCTCTCTCCCCATTATCTTGAGTATTGTGGTCCTCTTTGCTTGACTGTCCCCTCTCCCTTGCACTATTTTTGAAGCAACTAAAAGAGCCCGATGTTGGCCAAATAAATAGTCCAATGAAAGCCAACCAAGAAGTGTTCAATGGGACCATTTTTTGTTGTGACTTTGGTATGGGTAGCACTGATACTGTTGCAGTCCACTCGATTCTCTAAGACTACATTTAATCATATATATATTTGTGCACCTAGTTCTATTAGAGACACCCAATTTCTATGCTATGAGTCGTGTGTCTGTCTTCACTCCGCATAAGCCAAAGCTTTGGACAGGATTCATACGCGTTCTAATTATTTGACATGGTTCACCGACTCATAGTAACACATGGGATGTCTTCATAGAGGACTCAACTAAGTTTCTTTGTTTTTAATTTATTTTTTTAGGAGTTAAGATAGGGACTGGATCCCATTGCTTTTTGGTCTCGGTGTGGGTTAGTTTGAGAGTTGATCTACTTGTCTGATCATCTGTGTCTGCATCATGTCATTAAGTAGTCTAGAACCTGCATCTAGGGTATGCCATCATGCTTAGTGTGTCAGTCTGTAGATGGGAAAGGGTGTTGATGGGACTAATACTGTCACTGTTTGTCTCACAGTGGATTCGACATTTGTAGCGTTGCTCAACCCCTAACATGTTATCAGGAGTCTTTTTAAATCGATTATCTATTACAACTTGGTATATGTAGAGGATCGGGTGGTCTATTGCATTTTTTGATATATTGTTCCTTGGTTATGCATAATCATGATTCTTATTTATCCGAATTATGATATTTGTCAGAAATATATTTGAACTTGGTTTCAACGAAGGGATTGAAAACAATGAATCTTGGTAATACATGCGAGACTACTTGTTCCTAGAATTCGAAATATGTCAGTAATTCAATGCTTTGAGTTTTTGAATTAAAGAGTGACTCTTCGGCTTCAGAAGTTCTTCTCCCTTACTCATCTTAATTGTTTTAAATATTGTGTCCTCTCTTTTTTCTCTCACAATTACTTGCACATCTTATTTCTCCATTATTACTCTCTTCTACTTTGTTCTTTCTATTGTTCTTCTACTTGTGTCACTCACAGTCTGTCTCACTACCATGGACAAAGAAGCTTTGGCCGCTGAAACCCTGTTTCAACTCTCCAACCCCACCACTCTAGCCTCATCTCCTAACCCTAGTCCCGATCAGCCCTCTCGTTCAATCACTACTGCCGTTCTGTCACCTAAGGGCACCACCAGTTCCCCACCAAAGGAGATCCCAGCCTCTACCGAAGTAAGTCCCAATTTTGGGGGAGCACCTAAAAATGAAAGCCCTAATTTAGGGGGAGTAGCAGACACATGAGAAAGACCTCCCAAGAAGCTCAAAGGTCGGGCTCTACGAGCTTTGTTCATGTAAAGGATCGCTGTAGAAGAAATCTCACAGGATGAGTCCCATGCTCCTGACTCTGTTGTTGCCACTGTCAGTGACTCTATGGGAAACATAGTGGAAGGCTCTGGGTGAAGTTCTTCTGCTACAGAGGAAAGCACAGACCATATGGAGGTAGTTGAGGATGAGTCCTCAACAACTGAGTCTCTCGAGGTTATGGACACCGATGAAGACCGTAAGGTTGTGTTTCAACCTGTTCCACCACCTGCTTTAAAGGATTTCAGTCAACCGGCATACTCACTCAAATTCTACACCAAGGAGAATGCTACAAATTGGCACAAGTTTGTGAATCGGCCAATCCTCAATGAGACCCATCTCTATGAGGAAAATAGTAGAGAACATTGTGTATACCAGTTTTTGGAGTCTCGTGGCTTGATAGGTTTTGTCACTGATTTGAGAGCCTATGTCCCAATTTTTCTCAAAGAATTATACTGCAATTTATCGGTTGATTTTGGTTCTGAAGAAGCTCCTAAACATTGGAGAACTTATCTTCACTGTAAGGCATATGTCTTCAGTCCCAAGCGGATTAATGAGTATCTAAGTGCTCCAGATGTTGAGGAAGGGGAGCTTGATGTCTCAATGGATGAAGTGGCTCGGGTTATCACATGGAACTCTAACTTCAAGGCAAAGAACTTGACTTCTCTGATGATGTCTGTGTTTCTCGTCTCCACGTGTAATTGGTTGCCTACAACCAACATTACTTTGGTGCCGTTACCCATTGTTGTGTTGATATACAAACTCAAACTGGGTCTTCCAGTGAACTTGGGTGCCTGAATTGTGGACACCATTGGAAATTTTCCGTCACGAGGAGCTGTGGAGAATCTTATATATCCATCTCTCATCTATGGGTACATCACTTTTCGGAATTTCGTTCAGGATTCCTCTGAGGAACGAATTGAACCATTTCAAGCCTACTCATTCTCTCATAGGATTCTCAGTTCCAACTTTGCTCAGGATCTTCCTTGGGTGGAGCATGTGGAAGCAGTTGTTGAAGAGGATGTTGAACCCACTATGGCTGTCACATTGGAGCTGACGTTTGTGCCACGGCCTTTAACCATTCTCGATCAACTTATCATGGACCAGATTGAGGAAATAGATGGACAAATCATCCCTCTCCTTCATGAGCATAACACATTGGTTTCTCTCCTTTCCTCACAACAAAGGGGAGAATGAGTAGCTTGCTAGGAGAAACACCACCCTTCCATTTCGCCTTTTGTCCATTCCATCTTGTGTCTTCTATCTTTTCTGTCTTAGTGTGTGCTTATGGTCTGTATGCCATGTTTGTCTTTAGTTCTTGTATTATTGTTGCTTTATTTTCGTTGGGTCTTTGTAGTGTCTTGCTTTCTAAAATTTAAAAATATATAAAAATTGAAATTTTTTAAACATTGTACTTATTTCTTATCTTCTATTTTATTTCTATAATTCTGTTTTTTTGGGTTTCTAGGAGTGTTCTGAAGAAAGGAATTAAGGGGGAGATTAAAAGTGTAGGATGTTTGAGACAATGTTGGAACTAATGTTCCTACAACCATGACTACAACATCCACCGGTCCGGTTTTATGCACTTTAGGTTTAATCGGTTAATTACCATACTTCACTAACACTTACCTAGTTCCATGTGTGTTTAGTCTTTGTGTCTGGCAGGAGTCTTCTTATATCAAGAGAGACACCATAGAAATCATATCTCAACAAGAAATCAAGATCGACTGATTCTTGGAGTGAACAAGAAGCAAAGGACTCTTGGTGGTTAAGATTGTGTGTACTATTGAAGATAAGAATAAGCAACAAAACCCATGGGCTTGATCCGGTCAGATTGAACATCTATAAATACAAGATCAAGCTCATCGTGAAGAGCACTTCATGAAAAGTAAGATTCCATTGATATAGCATATATACTCTTCACATTTTACTAGTCTTTATAATCTTCTAGCTAGGTCTTCCAGATAGATATATTTAGAATAAGGTTTTTCTATTTGACTAGTTTATTGTGGTTCAAGGTCTCTTGAATCTTTTTATACATCCATTGCTTATTATACTGAATATTGCTTGATGTTCTGTTTATTTCCGTTGCTCTGTTTCATACTCTGTTACACGCACTGTTACACCAACACTGGTACCAACATTAGTGAAAACAACATATTAGTAGAAAAGTCACGGTCCTATATTCTTGCATTGCGTAATCTTCAGTCTTCAATCTTCGATTAAAATCCTTTGTTAGGATCCTTCTTCATGGTCTTCTCTAAAATATAATACTACATCCAGAGACTTACTAGTCCTAATACAAGATTTACTAGACTAACATACTAAGTGATTTCCTCTTTTACAATGTTCAAGTGAACTAAGAGTACTAGTCACCTTTCTGTACTAAGATATGTCATATGGTGATTGAACAAAAATACTAACATATATTTTTAACAAAGAGAGAAGAGCAAGGGCTTTCTTTTTGGAAAACACTTCCATGGTTTGTTCCCTATAGAGGTGTATTCCCATTAAACTCTTATGCATGAAGACTTCTTGAATGAAGTGGCACCGAAACTGGTAGCGGCTTTCCAAGACGGTGATGAACAAACTAGAAAGCAGATGGTATTTGACCCAAGTTCCTATGAGATTATCCCTCTGAACAAGAGGAAGTTAATGGGCGCAAGATCACTTTACCTTATGTGATCAATCTTGTTTCTAGAGATTAGGAAGAGATCGATGAGAACGGCTTCCAGGAACCTCCTTCAGAACATCACAAGGATGGTGATGACAAGCATGATGATAATGATGATGATAGTCTAGCACCAGGGACTAGTGGAATTGCTCAAGGCAATGATGGCTCTGGAGGACACCATACTCCAATCACTACTCAGAGAACCCCTCCATCATCAACCAAGTCTCAACCACCTTCTACAACTTAAAAAGCCAATCTTGAACGGGCTCAACAGGCTATCCAAGAAAATGAAGAAATTACAGCTGATGAATTCTGAGTTGCAAAACTCAGGAAACTATTGGAAGAAGAGAAACAACTCAGTCTGGAGTGTCAGTCTCAAATTGAAGACAAACTAGCTCGGCTACTGAAGTTCGAGTCAGAGAATGCCAAGGAAAGGGAACTCCATGATGAAAAACTAAAGCTAAAAAGAGACATCGAAGTCACGGCTGCAGAGTTGGATGTTCAGGTGATTAAAGATAGTGAGCATGATTGTAAGGCTGCATCAGAGATGCACTTACCGACCACATCACAAAAGGGTAAAGGCAAAATAGTTGCTGGTCTGGATGAAGATGAAGATCACTTTTATGTGAGTGAAGATGAAGAAGACCAGGACCATTTGGCACCTAAAGAAGATGCTATGGTTACTTCTCACCTGAAAAAGGAGTTTCTAGCACCACATATCTTCACTTGCCCAGCCACTACTGCCCGTGATGCTGAATACTTGCGTAGAAGCTCTGAGCATTGAACTGGTCAAGCAAGATGTTGAAATACATGCAACCGTCCTTGAAAACATGAAGCCTGGTGTTGGAGTTCTACTCATAAGAGAAACAAGCATTGCACTTGCATAGAAAGATCTAGGAATGATCAGGTATGAAATTTGCAACTATGCCAATGAGGCATTGGACGAGGCATTGTATGCTACTCAGAAAGCTGAAGCTATATTTCGTCCACTTTCCGAGCTAAATTAAAAGGAGTCTGAACTCCGTAGAAATAATCAAGAGCACAAGGAAGAATTACATAAGCTTGTTCAAATCCACGTCAATCTTCAAAGCAATTTTGAGTCTCTCTCATAATCTTATGCGATTTTGAGTCAGTCATACATGACTATGAGGGAAGAATTAACTGCGCCTCAGAAAGGCAATGGCGGGAAAAGAAAACAAGCACCTCCCTCCATAAGTCAAGCTCCATAGAAGGGCAAGGCTTCTAAACTCGAGGTTTCTAAACCAAGAGTATCAACAAGGCTCAAGAGCATGATAACTAAGGGATCCAAGTCCCTTGTGATATTCGAACCAAAGCCTTCTAAAGAAGAAGAGAAAGAAGAAGGAGATTTCATTGGTCAGGATTCGTGCAAGTCTCCCATGCGAAATATTTTACATGATGATGATGAGATTGATCATGATGATCATCCAGTCCATAAGAGAAGGAGAGTGAGAAGCCTACCTGAACCACCTTTGGCAGCAAAAGCAATAACTACGAGGACTCCCTCTGGAAATACAAAGTTGATCCAAGGTGGATCATCCAGGACTGCTCCCAGGAACAAAGAATTGCCACTAGAGAAAGGTTTAAACAGAAAAAGGAGAAGGGACTTACAGTTTGGCAGAGTTCAAGAGAAAGAACAGTAGGAAAGGCTAGTTGCAGCCCAGATTGAGCATGTTGAATCATATGATGGCCAATCAGCCTATAGATGCATACATTTCCAGAATAAGTACTGGATACTTGAGCTGAAACATATTTTATTAAACAAGAAGTTTCCAACTCTCATGGTATGGACAAATGATGGCATGCAGAACTCACAAGCCTACTCTGCTAAATCCAAAGCATACAAAGGCTTAGCTTAACTTTGAAGTTCTCAAAAGAACATATGCAATGGACAAACCAATTGATTTTGTGTGTCCGTATCCTAAGCCAGATGATGTTCATAAAGTCAGGAAGAAGGATGGTACCTTTAGCAAGAAGAACAAGTTGAATATTCAACCTTACCAATCATTTTATATGAATGCTTATGTATACTTAGATGACATTGCCTATCTTGAGATCATCTACCAGCATCATAAATTATATGAGCTAAAGATAAACCATGCATGGGTATGGGCCAAGTACTACTGGGTCAAGCTCCTTATTCAGAAAAACAAAGTCCGTACCAAGATCAATAAAGACCTTTGTGGATTAGCAAGAAAGAAAGAACTCTCTGTCAGAAGGCTTCTCTATGAATATGTTGAAGATTGCAGGAAGGTTGAAAACCAAATCCATTAATCCAGAAAGGGTGCTGAAGAACTTGAGGTTTATGAAAACGTAACTTATTTTGAAGACTTGAAGACTAGTTTATTAGAGTGTTTGCTTGAAGCTTGAACTCTCCAGTTGTTCTAATTTACTTAGTAATATTTGTGTAATTCTGCTGACTGTATTTCTTGTAATACTTTTTGTAAAAGTTATCTTATGTTCTGTAATTGATTTATCTAATGATCATACTCTCACATACCATCTAATAGAAGATAACTTTTCAGCAAAAATCACTTCTTGTAATTTGATTGATGTTTACTTTCTGCATAGAATTAATTGGTCCAATATCTATTGAAATAATTAGGTGGTAGACTGTTTTTACTTCCATGTTTGTAATAGGACTTTGAAGATAGTCATAGATGACTGATCAAAAAGGGATAAATTTGTTAGGAATATTTGTTAGTATTTTTGATCAATCACCATATGACTTATCTTAGTACATAAAGGTGACTAGTACTCTCAGTTCATGTTAGGAATATCTGTTAATATTTTTGTTCAATCACCATATGCCTTATCTTATTACATAAAGGTGACTAGTACTCTTAGTTCACTTAAAAATTGTAAAGAGGAAATCACTTAGTATGTTAATCTAGTAAAACATGTAATAGGATTATTAGGTCTCTGAATGTAACTATTTTGAAGATGACCATGAAGAGGAATCCTAGCAAAGGATTTTAATCGAAGAATTGAAGACTAAAGATTGCACAAGATTATGAAGACAAAAGTTTTAGTCTCCTCAGATAGACTATGATCAGAAAGCATATTGTATAATGTATATATTGCACATAACAAGTCACTAAACATATGACATCACTGAGTACAGGAGCATGCTAGCTTTCAGAAAGGCTCATGTGTCTGTTTAGACTATAGGACAAGAAATAGTATGATGCATTAATTACACCAGTTGGAAAATCACCCAGTGCATAGTCCTCTCTGGAAAAAGGAGAAAGGGACTTCTGAGTACTCATTTCGAGATATCAACGGATTGAATTTTGAGAAGGTATAACGGATACTATTCAAACGACTCTCATATTCATCTATAAATATCACCACTTAGAAGCTGAGAAATACACACACGAACTACGCTCATATCTACTTAACAAGCAAGTATTCTCTCAAGCATCTCACTACCATTTTCCAAGCTTACTGTTGCGACTGAAAAGCTCAAAAAATTACTAGTAGTTCTAAGTTTCCTGAACCTATAACAAGAGATTTTTATTTGTGAAAGAGTTGAACTTTCAGGTACCCATTCTGAAGCTCATTCTCCAGAACGGACACCAATTACTTGGGTCAGTTAAAGAGAACCTACCATACATTGAATAAGTGTATCAAGTAGTGTTATCCCTTCTAAGCTTTCTAGAAATATAACTGAAAAGTTATACAAGAAGCTTTCCTAAAAATCAACTCATAACCAACACCATCAAGGCATGGAGTAAATGAAGTACTTGATTTGGGAAATCAAGGAATAGCTCCAAGGTTATCTTGAGTACATAAAGTGTTTGGCTCTAGGAGCTAGGGAACAACTCATGGGAATATTTGGTTGGGAACCATTTGTTTGTAGGGATTTTAGAATATGATTAATTGTAAGGAGAACTCAATTGTCTGTTTTAGTGAGTTCCAAGTCTCAGAAAGGCCGAGTGGATTAATTGGAGGATTACACCACCTCTAGGTACCACTATACTTATTGTGTTATTTACTTATTATGTATTTACATTCCATCATAAAATACACACACATTTACTATAGCAAAGCATTTTTTTGGAGCAATTTTCTACGTATTATTAAAATGGAAAAGATAATCACGGGGGTTTATAAGAACCCGTGTACAAGGCAATGAAAAAGTAAATACCATAATCTAGAAAACAAAGTTTCAAACCAAATGAAATAAGCAAGTTCAAACTAAATATAAACCAAACTAAAGTTCTACATAACCCAAAAGCCTTCTGACAGTTAGCTAAACCACCCTGAAGCCGACGAGTCCAAAAGAGTTGGGGAGATTGATCGATCCACAAATGAGATAGCCCAGCAAAGGATCCGACAAGTGAAGAGGCTCTAGATAGTTCCTCATCTTTAGCATATGCAATATGAAGAACACTGGCTAGAATATGCAATACAACTCAGGCCTACTACAAGTCTTCTAGAGAAATATGCACATACTGACCATACAAACAAATTATAGGGCAGAGAGATGCTCAAACTCGAAAACAGACTATGCAGATCAAGATTAAAAGAACCTACCAAATTACACAACCACGAGAAGAAACTAACATTGCTAATGTATGATAAAGATACTACTGTAAACATTCCAAGATAAACTAGGAGAGCTACAGCCAAGGTAATAATTACAAGATACAAAAACAATAATTCTAATAAAAAACCAGCCCAAAAACTAGATGAAACCTGAAGGAGCTCAAAAGAAAGAAGCAACAAACACTAGCACCTGACTAGCTTTTTTCACTCTCTGTTTTTTTCACAATATAAGAACGGACTGCAGTGCTAGATATACCAATCCTTCATCCAATTAGCCTTTTCCCAACCAACTGCTTTCTTTTCACTGGGAGCAAGAGGAATACGTTTTTTACTCTTTTTTAATTTTTAAAAATCTCACAAACAAGAAGACTACTGCAAAGGAAGGAACCTCTAGAGGCACAAAAATAACAACAAACCTATTACTGACCAAACTGAACTCCATACAAAATAAGACTACAAAAGTATTATGAACCAAACATACTGATGGAAGATCAACTACAAAGCATAAACTCAATTATCTATCACTAAAGTCTTCCGCTCACTGAATTTAAGTATCAGAAACCCACCAGTTTCTGAGAAATAGTGTTTATTTATAAAAGTTTGAAAAGACTATTGATCCCGCCCCCCTCTAATCTTTTCATTTCCCGTTATCTGGACCAACAATTGGTATCAGAGCAAGAGGTTCCCAAGCCTGCTGCGCTAAACCTCGATCTCCCAGATAGGTAAAGGTTTTTGTCGCTTTCCGAGGACATTGTAATTTGTGTGCTAAGTGTGCAGGTATGTCTCTGAGTGATACTCTGGTTCTAAAGCCCGAGAATTACAAGAAATGGAAGAACAACATGATGTTGCATCATGAAGCCATCAATGATGAGATGATCTATGTCCTCACCAATCAAAATCATACAGCTCAAACATGTCATTGGAGTGTCTGATGGTCGGAGAACCGCTGATAAGGATGCTGAAGATAGTAACACTTCGACTAGTGATAGTGGTCGTGTTGCTACAAGTCAGGTTGGGTATGAAGACAAGCCTCATGAACTTTGGACATCGGAAGATTCCCAGAGACACAGGTTGGATGGTCAAGCTCATAACATCATCATTTGATCGACACCTGAGCATATACAGTGCAAACTTTGGTGTGCTGAGACGGTGAAAGTTGCCTGGCAATTGATGGCAGAAAGCTGAGTCGGAACTGAGAAAACCAAGGAAAACAAGTTCGAAGTTCTGAAATTGAAGTCCCAAAACATCAAACAAGGTCCCACTAAAACTCTGGAAAAACTTGATTTTCTATTTACTCCTCTCATGAGTGATATGGCTGCACTTGGAGAAAGTGACATATTTTCGAACTGAGAAGGTGAAAACAATTATCAGAAGTTTGAACCAAAATTGGGAACATACCCAATATTTGTACTTTAACCAGGGGGTATGCCACAAATCACTCCAGTGGAACTCATTTCACATTTAGCCACTGTGAACTATTATACAACCCAATGAGGATTGATTGTAGCTGAAAAGTTGTAAAGTGTTGCTCTAGTCACACAAGGTACTTCTGAAAAGAAGGATACCAAGGCATTGTCTGAAGAAAATTCTCTTGTTGTGCGTAACATGAAGAAATATGTGAGCCAAGAGATAGAAAGGAGAAAAGCAAAGGAGAAGATGAAAAAACATCTCGGCCAAAACTATCATCAGTACAAGAACATTCAAATGAACAACTCTTTGAACAACCCTACTCAGATAGTTGTTAGTACTGAAGTTGTTGAAATTGAAAACGCCATCTGCTTCTATTGTCAGAAACCTGGTCACTTCAAACATGATTATCCTGCTTTCAATAATCTTATGACGAGTGACAAAAAGGAGAGAAGAACTTTCAAAAGACCTTAGATGGCCTTGCTCACTGAAGAGATAAAGAAGATCAAATTCAACTTGATGCTTTGGATATTAAGTCAGAATCTAAAGATGAAGACTCAGATGACCCAAAATGACCATCACCAAAATTGTGCGGGATTACTCACAATGATTACTCCCAATCTGGAGTTGCTGAGTTTGTAGGTCCCGACATCCATCATTGAAGAATGCCTTATGGCTGATGAGGTAATTAATACATCACAATTCTTATTTTACGAAAGCGATGATAACGGTATCAAGGATTTGGAATTGGTCAAGAGTGAACTTGATCGATATTCAGAGAGAATTCTTGGTTGTTGAATCTAAGACCAAGATTCTGGAAGAAAACAAAGAAACTCTTGAAAAAGAGGTTTCTAATTTGACCAAGGTATCTGAGAAAAAGGACGCTGAAATAGCATCACTTAGGTCTTAGATATCGGAGAATGGAAAATCTCATGAGCTAGCCTTGAATGAGCTAAAAGAGAAATTGAAGAAGCTTCTCTGAAAATGATGAACTCAAAAAGAAAGAGGTCTCCTTCAAATCATTTTTCAAAGCTAGTGACACTCTCACGGAGGTTCAATCATATCTGAGAGACCCTTCTGAGAATGGAGGACTTGAACTTGATGCTCAATCAAGTAGCTCCACTCCTCTGAAAAAGAGTGAAAGGTTGACCTTTGTCAAAAGTCAACAGAAAGGTTCCACAGAAACCTATAGCATTGGTTAGAAAGTAGAGGTTCTTAACAAAGGAAAGGCAGTTGCAACCAATCCATTGAGGGAACAACAAGTCCCAAAGAAACAAGTGGAAAAGGTTTCCGAAAATAAACATGATCATCAGACTTGTGATCATCCACAATGTTGTATTACTAGGAAGAAACTAGTAAGGCTGCTGAAAATCATGTTCATAAAGCCAATGGTACTCAAAATAATATTTGCTATCGTGCTATCAGGACGGTCCTCACGCAACAATAAAAGGAAGGACAAGAACGATGGTGGAGAGCTAGAATTTCTTATAACAATTATCAGAAGTGGAAGCAATCACAAGCCACTAAAAAAAATGAATGTGATGGCTGGATGAAACTTTATCAGATTGACTAAGCTTGCTGAAAGGAAACTCAGAAACCTGCCAGGTCTCTGAAGCCACCACGAGGAACACCAAGGAACACTTCAAGAAGGAAAATCGATCATAAATATTATGATTCTAGAATGTCTCCTTATGTTCCAAGTAGACATAAACCTACTCCTAAGAGATTCATTCAGGAATGGATTCCCACAGGAAGAACATTTAGTCTAAGTGGTTTTGTTTCTTAGGCTCGAACCTAACTCATGTTTCTTGTTTTGTGCAGAACGCTTCTTGGACTAAGGTTCAATGGTTATTTGATAGTGGATGCGGGAAGCTCATGATTGTAGACAAAGGAAACTTGGTCGATTATAGAGTATTTGATATTGGATCCAACATCACGTTTGCTGGAGGAGAATTAAATCCTTCTATAGGATTTGGCAACGTTAAATTGGGATCCCTTACAATCTTTGATGTATTACATGTTAAAGGTTTGAAATATAATCTTCTAAATATGAGCCAGTTTGCAGATAGAGGATATTCGGTGAAGATTAAATCAAAATTCTACAAATTGATTGACAATGAGTCAAAGCAGACAATCTTGGTTGCTAGGCGTAAAGGAAGTCTATATGTCGCTGATTGGACATTTTCCACAACTGAAGAATGTCTCATGGTGAGTCAATCAGGTCACACTAAGAACACTAGTTATGGCACAAGAGAATGACTCACATTAATTTCAAAACTCTGAACAAACTTGTCAAGAAAGAGCTAGTGGTTGGATTACCTAAACCAAATTTAAGAAAGGACGGTGTCTGCTCTGCTTGTCAACTGGGGAAACAATTCAAAACCTCTTTCAAGTCCAAAACCAGACATTCATGTGTTAGACCACTGCAACTATTACATTTGCATCTTTTTTATCATCTGTAACTAGTTATGCAGGCAAGAAGTATGGTCTAGTTGTTGTAAATGACTTCTCTAGGTTTACCTGGGTTATCTTTCTGAAACAAAAATCTGATGCTAAGGTGGAGATACCAAACTTGCTGAACAAGCTTGAAGTCATGAAAAATGACAAGGTATCTGCAATCAGAACAGTCCATTGTACTGAATCTGTCAACCGGTACATAAAAGAGTTTTGTAACTTCAAAGGTATACAACATCAACTATTTTCTGTGACGACACTAAAACAAAATGGTGTTGTTGAAAGGAAGAATCGAACCATTAAAGAAGCTGCAAGGACAATACTAGCTGACATTGAAATAAGTGAAATTTATTGGATTGAATGTAAAACCCCGGAGATTTAATCTAGTTAAATTCTATCTTATTTGGAATCTAAAGGGGTGAGTGACATAGAATTTAAAAGACCATTTGAATAGAAATAGCTTCAAATTATGTTAAAATTTAAAGCTATTTCCATCCAAATGGACATTTGAATTCTATGTCAACTCACCTTAGTTGGTCTAGGGTTTAATCTTCTTTTGATTAACAATTATACTTAAACCTCCACAGTCAGTATACACGCCTCCATCCCCATCGCTCTTCTTCTCAAATATCACTAGCACCGATCCATCACCAGTCGCCTCCATCGCGACTCCTCCGCCCCTTAAAGTCGATCACCGATCTCTTCACCACCCACACTGACGTCCACCACCTCTTCGCCTCCGTTGACCACCTCTTAGCTCCACCATTGAACCACCATCTCGCCTCTAGTTCGCCAACCCAGCCACTCCGTCAGTCCACCATCACCATCGCGAGTCGCCACAACCATGACTCCATTCCGTCATCGCCTCTTACCACCAATTCACCACATCTGCATCCCGCCGTCACCACCGCGGTTTCACTACACCACCATTTCTTGTCCCGTTACCCGATTGAATTCGACTTCGATCCTGCTGCTAGAGATCGGAGCATCTCCATCGACGTCATCTTCCTCTTCGTCCTCACCCAACTCAGCTCTGATTCAATTTATCCGTTGGGTAAGAGACTTCTTCTTTCTTCCTTTTTCCATTTGGGGTTGGATATTTGTGTTTGGATGTTATTGCTTTCGAGATAGAGTCATGATTCCGCTTCCCTTTTAGTTTATGTAATTCAAAATTGGTTCAATCTGTTTGCAACTTGGTTATGTTCAAACTAAGTTTTAGTGCGTGCTTTGTTAATTGCTTAGTTAGGCTGCACTCTTATTTTACTGTATCGCTCTGTTTCGCATTTGGTATTGTTGGGTCATTACATTGCAGTGGTCTTAATCTGCTCAGTATGTGGGTCTTTTTGTGTGGGAATTTTGTTGGAGTCATATTTATCATGTGCGTGTTTGCTTGTATTATATTTTTCTACTTACCAGTTGTGTGTTCATGTTCAATCGAAGTTCGTCTCCTTATCTTAATTACTTATTGTTGAGCCCTTATTCCGAATTGATGTTAGTCGAGTGTTGCATGTATTACTCTGTTTTATTATTCCTTGTTCATGTATCAGTTCTTTTAACTGGGTGTTGAACTTCGAATTGTTGGTGATAATAACATTCGAGTCTGCTTTCTTGTTTTGAAATCTGTTCAGGCTTGTCGCCTTTTGTTGTGTATCTGCGATGATGATTGCATGTTTTCGTCTTGTTTTACAGTAGGCTTCTCCCTCCTTATTGTATCCACTGCTCTACTTTCACTTTGTTGCGGTGTTACTAAGTTTCCTTGCCCGATTAGCCTACGATGTTCGACTAGAGTTGATGCCATATAATTGTTTGTGTTTTATTCAAATTGAAGTTGTGACTGTGTGTTTTTGTCGATGTGGGTGTTTCTTTGCTGTCAACTATGGCTTGTTGGGTTCGTTTCTGTCTACTGTGGTTTTGTTACAACTCTGTGGTGTGTTATTGCATTTGGCTATATGTTGAATACTCTTTCTTGTTACAGTCTAATGGTTTGGTTCTATGTTACTAGATTTATGCTTGTGAGTGTGGTTTGGTGGTCTGTATGATTTTATTGTCAATTGATTGGGATGTTTGCTACTAATTACGGAATTGGGTTTGTCATTTACCTGCCTACTTGTTTTCCTTCTTTTTCCGTCGCTTGATCATGGATTGGAACTATACGTTGAATTTTCTTTATTCGAATTTGTTGCAATTACATGCCTAGATGATTTCGATTGGTTTATGCTCCTTTGTGGGGGTTTAAGGGTGTCTTCAGTTGTTTTGCGTAGATTTTAAGGAGTTTTATCCTTACAGGATTTGCGGGTTGCTTAGGTTACGAGGCTATTCAAGGTGAGTGTTTTACCCAAAACTATTGTATTTCAATATTTGCCCAGCTACATGAAGTTATTTTGGAAACCTATATAAATATATAGTATTGCATCTCAAAGTTTGTGAAAGTTTCATGAAAATCAAATTCTGAAAACTGCATCAAAGATTTTGGCTCATGCTTCCTCTTAAAGAAAATGATATTCGGTTATTGATTTTGGAATCATTTACTCCTTACTGATGTGTTGGTCATTTACTGGATTTGCCTCATTTATTTGATTTACTCGAATTGCCTCGCCTGGTTTATGCGCAATTTGGTGGAGGTTCCCGATTTGGGTTGGTTAGTTTTGTCTGTCGAGTTGCTCATGAGGTGTCTCTGATTACAAACCCAAGACGCGAGGCAGAAGTCGCCGAGGTCTTTGGGAGTAGTGTACCAGCCATGTACCATGGCAGGGTATTCACCTCGTTCCTCGTTTGGCAGACTAGCAATCTTTCCGGAGTGATAAGTGCTTGGATTGGGGTTATAAGGATGCATGCACCAACAATTACTGTACCTCATATATGCCTTGTTTATTGATTTTACGTGATTCGTTTAAACAAAAAAACTACTTCATTGATTCGTTTACAAACAGAAACTACTTCGCATTATTTACTGCAAAGTCACTTAGCACTGAACGCCACTGAGATTTTTCTCACACTTGATTTGTTCACTTCTTGTAGATACTATCACTCAGGATGCCTCGGAGACCTAGATGTTTAGCAATAGAGAAAGGGAATCTACTCGGGATTTTTGTAACCTTAAGCTTCTAAAAACTGTGTTTTAAATGCTACTATTGAAAATGGTACGTAATGTGAAACTTTTTGAGTACTAGCTTCTCAAGTTTTTAAATTGTATCTCCGTTATCGATTTTAATGCCCTTTTCTTTTGAAAAATTACTTAAAAATTATCGGGGTGTTACATTGAAGCTGTAAATACAACATGCTACACTCAAAACAGATGTTTCATAAATAAACACCATGACAAAAATCTTATGAGCTTTTAGTTGGTAGACCCCTTAGTGTAGATTTTTTGTTATTAACAATGAAAAAAAGAATATTTGAGAACATTTCAACCAAAGGCAAATGAAGGAGTATTTTTGGTTATTTTATGAATAGCAAAGCCTACAGAGTATACAATAAGAGAACAAAGAAAATTAAAGTATCAGTTTCATGTGGTATTCTATGAAGGAAGCAAGAAAATACCCCTTGATGAAGAACTTTCAGACAGGTTCACAGAACTTATGAGTAAGGATTCTGAAGAAGAACCCTCAGAAAGGAGAAACTCCGTCATTGATATAGAGGATGAGTATGACGAAGAAATTATGATATGCTTAGTAACAACCAGATGACTCTTAGACATGATGAAAATTTTCCAATGAGAATTTCATAAATGGAATCTTAGAATATTCATTGTAGAAACCTTTCTGGGAATGATCCTTCTGAAAGTCATGTTCCAGAAATCTCACATAATCGTAGTGATTCACATTCAGATCACGTAGATAGTGACCCTACTAGTTCCAAAACCATTATGAAATGGATTAGAGATCATTTTGCAAAGGATATGATTGGTCCCATTGAACAATGTGTTAGAACTAGGAGAGCAATCGCTGAAAATGTTAATTCTCTCTTTGGTTGTTTTATCTCAAACATTGAACTTGAAACTATTGAAAATGCATTAAAGGGTTAAGACTGGATCTTTGTAATGCAAGAAGAGTTGGATCAATTTGAGAGAAACAAGGTCTGGAAACTAGTTCCATTTGTAGAAGGAATATATGTGATTGGAACTAAGTGGGTTTTCAGAAACAAAATGAATATTCATTAGACTTTAATGAGTCATATGCACCAGTTGCAAGATTAGATGCAATCAAACTATTTCTAGTCTTTTGCAACTCATAATGACTTTAAAGTTTATCAAATGGATGTCGAAAGTACATTTATGAATGGTCAACTTGCTGAGGAAGTCTATATTGATCAATCACCATGCTTTGAAGTTTCCTTAGAAAGTATAATGGTCTATAAGTTATAGAAATCTCTATATGGACTGAAACAAGCTCCAAGAGCATGGTATGACACTTTGGCCAAATACCTTCTGGAAAGTGGTTT
>JAYMSP010001427.1:0-32305 GCA_036897095.1 Plantago elongata | reverse complement strand
AATAGTGTTTATCAACAAAATTTTGAAAAGACTATTCCCCCCCCCCCCCTAGTCTTTTCCTTTGTTGTTATCTGGACCAACAAGTGGTATCAGCGTTGGAGGTTCCCAAGCCTCCTGCAGTAAACCTCGATCCCCCATATAGGTAAAGATTTTTGTCGCTTTTTGAGGACATTTTAATTTGTGTGTTAAGTGTGCAGGTATTTCTCTGAGTGATGCTCTAATTCTGAAACCCGAGAATTACGAGAAATGGAAGAACAAAATGATGTTGCATCTTGAAGCTATCGGTGATATGATGATCTATGTCATCAATGAAGGACCCATCAAAATCAGACAGCTCAAACAAGTCAATGAAGTGTCTGATGGTCGAAGAGCCACTGACAAGGATGCTGAAGGTAGTGACACTTCTACTAGTGACAGTGCTCGTGTTGCTACTAGTCAAGTTGAGTATGAAGACAAGCCTCGTGAACTCTGGACATCGGAAGATGCCAAGAGACACAGGCTAGATGGTCAAGCTCATAACATCATCATTCGATCGACACCTGAGCATATACAGTGCAAATTGTGGTTTGCTAATACAGCGAAAGTTGCCTAGCAATAAATTCAAAAAATATTTGTCGGAACAGAGAAAACCAAGGAAAACAAGTTTTGAAGTTCTGAAATTGAAGTTCCAAAACTTCAAACAAGGTCCCACATAAACTCTAGAAGAACTTGATTTTCGGTTTACTACTCTCATGAGTGATATGACTGCACTTGGAGAAAGTGACAGATATTTGAATTCTTAGAAGGTGAAAATCATTGTCAAAAGTTTGAACAAAAATTGGGAACACACCCAATATTTCTACTTTAACTAGGGTATGTCACAAATTACTCCAGTGAAACTCTTTTCACATTTAGCCACTGTGAACTATGAGACAACCCAAGGAAGATTGGTTGCAACTGAAAAGTTGCAAGGTGTTGCTCTAGTCACACAAGGTACTTCTGAAAAGAAGGATACTAAGGAAGTGTCTTAAGAAAATACTCTTGTTGTGCGACACATGAAGAAATATGTGAGCCAAGAGATAGAAAGGAGAAGAGCAAAGAAGAAGCTAAAAAAGCATTTCGGTCCAAACTATCATCAGTACAAGAACATTCAAATGAACAACTCTTTGAACAACCCTGCTCAGAGAGTTGTTAGTACTGAAGTCGTTGATATTGGAAATGACATATGCTTCTATTGTCAGAAACCTAGTCACTTCAAGCGTGATTATCCTGCTTTCAACAAGCTAAAGATAGGTGACAAAAAGGAGAGAAGAACTTTTAAAAGGACTCAAAAGGCCTTGCTCACTAAAGAGAGAAAGAAGATCCAAAAACAACTTGATGCTTTGGATATTGAGTCAGAATCTGATGATGAAGATTCAGATGACCCAAAATTGCCATCACCTGAATTGTGCGGGATTACTCACGATGTAATCGACTTTTGCCAAAAGAAGAATGACATACGTGGAGTTGCTGGAATAATTGGTACCGACATCTCCAACATAGAAGATTGCCTAATGGCTACTGAGGTAATTAATATCACAATTCTTATATTACGAGAGTGATGATGATGGTATCAAGAATTTGGAATTGTTCAAGAGTGAACTTGATCGATATGAGAGAGAATTTTTTGTTATTGAATGAAAGACCAAGATTCTGGAAGAATAAAAGAATACTAAGTCTCATAAAAGTCCCCTTACATTTGAAGACTCCGGAGAGAACCCTAGTTTTTAACACATATCATCTAGTTTTTATATAAATAGTATGTGTTTTAGTTTTTACCAATATTTATGTAGCTTTTCATGATATATCTTTATGTTGTACATTATTGTTGCACCGTCTAATTTTTAGTATATATTGTCTAGTTTTGTAACTATATTTTCTAGTTTTATAAATGATCTTGTTTAGTTTTATTACTTGTTCAGAAATTTTATTTCCTATAATATATATTGTCTAGTTTTTGCATTCTATTATCTAATTTCTACAGTATATTGACCAGTATATATAAAAGGAATTATCTAGTTTTACTTGATATTAAATTTATACTATTATTTAGTTTTTACAATATATTGGCTAATTTTTACTTGCCTCGTTTTTAAATGAATCCGGGTCAAAAGATTCGCAAAAAATCATCTAAAGTCAAGTTGCGAAAAAATGTATAATTGTCTAGTTTTACCGAGGGACTTTCGGGACTCTCCAAAATGTAGGGGGTCTCTCACAAGACGGACTCAAAAAAGAAACTCTTGAAAAAGAGATTTCTAGGATGACCAAGGTATTTGAGAGAAAGGACGTTGAAATAGCATCTCTAAAGTCTCAGATAGGGGAGAATGAAAATTCTCATGTACTAGCTCTGAATGATTTAAATGAAAAGATGAAGAAGCTTCTTTCTGAGAATGATGAACTCAACAAAAAAGAAATCTCCTTCAAATTATTTGTCAAAGCTAGTAACACTCTCACGGAGGTTCAATCGTTTCTGAGAGACCCTTCTGAGAAAGGCAGACTTGGACTTGATGCTCAATCAAGTAGCTCCACTCCTTTAAAAAAGAGTAATGGAAGGTTGACCTTAGTTAAAAGTCAACGGAAAGGTTCCAAAGAAACCTGTAGCATTGGTTAGAAACTAAGGCTCTTGACAAAGGAAAGGCAGTTGCGACCAAACCGTTAAAGGAATAACAAGTCCCAAAGAAACATGTGGAAAAAATTTCTGAACAGAAACATGATCCTCACACTTGTGATCATCCACAATGTGGTATTACTAGGAAGGGAAGTATTGCTGGTCTAGGTGTATTTCCTACTGTACCATTCTATGGATATAGGGATGATATAGAAACTAGTAAGGTTGTTGAAAGTCATGTTCAGAAAGTCAATGGTGCTCAAAATGGTATTGGCTATCGTGTTATCAGGAAGGTCCTCATGCAACAATATAAGGAAAGACAAGAACGATGGTGGAGAGCTAGAATTGCTTATAGCAATTATCAGAAGTGGAATCAATCCCAAGCCACTAAAAAACTGAATGCCAGGGCTAAAAGAAACTTGGCCAGGATGACTAAGCTTGCTGAAAAGCAAACCCAGAAACTTGACAGGTCTCTGAAGCCACCACGAGGAACACCAAGGAACCACTCCAAGAAGAAAAATCGATCTTAAATCTGATGATTCTAGAATTCCTCCATATGTTCCATGTAGACAAAAACCTTCTCCTAAGAGATTCACTCAAAAATGGATTCCCACAGGAAGAACGTTTAATCTAGATGGTTCTGTTTCTGAGGCACGAACCGAACTCTTGTTTCATGTTTTGTGCAGAACACTTCTTGGACTAAGGCTCAACGGTTATTTGATAGTGGATGCGGGAAGCACATGACAGGAGACAAAGCAAACTTGGTCGATTATAGAGTATTTAATATTGGACCAAACATCAAGTTTGGTGGAGGAGAATTAAATCCTTCCATAGGATTTGACAACGTCAAATTGGGCACTATTATGTTGACATAACATGACAAAAGATAGTATGGTGCATTTATTGTCGATAAACTTGTGTGTTACAACGTGAGTCTCTAAGACAACGAGACAAAAAAATTTATCATAATACTATCAAACAGTATATTGTAATTTTAATCTCCAATGACCTAACGGATAGTAATTCAAACGGCTTGATTCTTACCTATAATCATCACCATTTAGCATGCTTGAAAAATACACTTTGACGATGTACTTTGATAACTTACTAGTTAATTACAAACATCCAAACTTTTTGCCTACTTCGTACAAACTTACAGTTGCGACCTAAGCTCTTGATTTGAAAGTAGCACAAAATTTTCTAAGTGTCTTAGTCCTTGAACAAGCTATGTACAGTTGTAAAGGATTGGATTGAAAGCACTATTGTGACTTGCTCAAGACATTCATTCTCTTGAACAAGCAATAGAAACTTGAATCAGAAAGAACAACTCACCACACACTGCAAATTGTGTTAAGTGACACTTGTTCAAAAGGCTACAATACATAATTGTGGAAATTATTATCTAGCTAATCTGACAATACTTCTCTACCAATTAAACACCATCAAGACGTGAAGTATAGAAAGTACTTAGTTTGGGAAATTAAGGAATAACTCCAAGGCTAGAGGAATGTAAGGGTATAGGAAGTATTTGGCTAGGGTAGGCGGGGAACAACTCTGGGGAACAGTTGATTAGGAACCTAGTATTGTAGAAATCGCGAGATAGGACATTGTAAGGGAACCTCAATACTCTATCATAGTGGAATCCTAGCTCTACGAAATGACAAGTGGATTAGTTGAAGGATTATGCCACCTTCAGAAAAAATTGCAAAGGTTATACGGACAAACTAACGCCGTCCAAATGTTTGGGTTGGCTGCACACGTTGACCAAGGTTTATGTATCAGGTGGGAAAAAAAAAAAAAGAATTGTGTGCAACTAGAGAAAACGCCAAAAGGTTTGTGTGTACAGTAAAATTTTCTCGTTTTTAAATTTGGTGGCAGGTCGAAAGTCTTCTTAACCGTGAAAAGAAATTCTTATTTTAACATGAAACGTTTGAAGTTAAAAATGTATAGTATTAAATCACCCTATGCATGTGAAATCTATATGTTTTCTCTTGTACGTATTTATCAAAATCACATCCTAAGAATTAAATAATTAATGTGCCATGATGAACGAAAAACAAAACACAAATAGTCAGGGTCCCAAAATTTCACTATATATAATTCTTCATCTTCTTTTCATGGTTAAATTTCTCTTTTTCACTTGACAGTGGAGAGAAGTGAAGTACAATCCAATAAAAGCAGCAGCAGCTCACTGTATCAGATTGATTAGAGATGCTGCTATTAACACCAGCACGAACCATATAACGTTCATCTTGCTATGCCCAAATGCACAAGATATGTTATGGAAACCAACAGAATAAACATTTCCACTGTTTTCATCTCTCACTCTGATGCTCGATGAACCTGAACAACACAACATACCAACTCAGAAACAACTTACGTAACTTCGAGACATTGATTAGATTAGATATCAAAATTGAAGCAGTTTGTCCGTTCAATCATATAGTTAACAACCAACACTCACAGTTGTATGATATCCATCCCACTGTCTGGTTTTCAATGTCATACACAACAAGTTTATCAGCTAATACGATATCTGCACCAATAAATGGAGAATTAATTAATTGAATGACTCAATAATCCTATCCTGCCTGCATGCTTCTACTTCTGCTCAATGTACTATGTTAAATGTTCAATTTAAAACAAGTAAAATACACTAGCTCAGTTTGAAACAACCAGAAAACATTTCATTTCGGACCAAGAAAAAAAGAAACAACAAGGGACAAGTAACTTCACTTCTAGTAGTTCTATTAAGCACTACCTCCTAACAGGGTCAATTCCTTTCCATCCCTCGTCTGCATTCCACTGCTTTGCCATCCTATGCAATATTCTGTTGCCTGCAAGTTAATTATACTCGTGTAAATATAACCAGGTTGTTTTGTTTGATTGACAGACAGGGATCAATGGGTGAAATTGAACAATCACTGGGATGCAGAATAATATAAGTTTAAACTAGACTTGGGCATCAAAAACTGAGTCTTCTGTGATCATCGCCCAAAAACTATTGCTCTTTCAACTTTTTACTGCGCATATGCTACTGTTTGCTACAACTCAATAGATATCAGGTTGAACAAGTGCTTAACCATATTACTCTGATGAATATCTTGTTTTTCAGATATAAAATCAAAGTTTGTAACACTAGTACAGAATACTTACACGAACTTCAAACAAATAATCATGGGGATAGACAGACATCGGGAGAGCATTACTGCAATGCAACCTTACAACTGGAAAGCCATCGTCAACACTGCATAAGAAAGCCAGCCAATTTACAGTTAGCTTGGTTTTCAGTAAAAGTTTATGAGATTCACAAACAGAATATAAAACAAATCTAACATCGACAAATCCTTGAAAATAACAAATCGAAAATTACCAGGTACATGAACTCAAACATCTGAAGGACTTTACTAGGTCCTTAAAATAATTTTAATAAATCATACACGTAGAGCTTATCAGAAAGCAAAAATTGAAAGAGGCCACTGACCAAGACACCGGAGGAGGCAGAGAGTGAATATTCTACATATGACCAGATATCAGGCAATTTTCAAAGTAAAACTTACTTTCCATTATACCAAAAGCATGTGAACTGATCCTCAACGACATGAGTTTTCAAAGTTGGTTGCTGCGACATCACCTGAAGGAGAAAAACAAGGTCATAAGGAGAAGAAACACAAAGGAAAACTTAAACACGAAGGAAACAGTTAATTTTGGGATAAAAACATAAATCTGTACGTACCTGATCGAGAACCTGTTGGTAAACAGTGGATGGAAGATAGGCCAGGGTAGTACCACTGTCAATTATAGTCCCTCCCGTTCCCGAGCCAAATAAGCTAAGAGGAAGGCTAAGAGTTCGACCACCCACATCAATTGACTGCAGAACAACATTGTAATGCGCCCTAAGGTAACAAGAATGTTCAATCAGATGAAAGTATATGAGTATCAGTGATATATGCATGGCATGAGAATTACGGTCTATAACAAGCCTTGGAAATAAATCAAATGATAAATGCTTAAGGACATCTTGCACAGACTAAATAGCAAATTGTGTTACTTCCTCTGTTTCAAAGATATAGGTACATGACTTTGCACATAAATGGAGAAAGTGGAATCAATTTGCTAAATAAAAGTTAAGTTTCCTACTATGACAATGTCTTGAAATTTTGAACTAATATGTATTGTTAGTATAATAAGTATTGGAGTTTATATATTAGTATATGAATTTTAATTTAGGGGCATAAATGTCACCTAAGCAATTAAAATGTTCATCTAAAATGGAAATGTGTTTATAACTTGAGGGCTGAGAAATGGATTATGTATCTAGTTGTGGCCCTAAAGAATGAAGTTGTAGCAACCTCATATACAACAAGCTTACTAATATCAATGCAGGTAGGTTTAGTTGTTACAGGAAGGAAGAAAAAGATATCATATGCACACAAAAATTATATATATATTTACTTCTACTGAGTTCATTCACACTCCAAAAAGAAAAGCATACAGAGAAGTTATGATGTCACATACGAATTAGGGACTAGTGCTGTTCCATTCACTTTGGGATGCACTACTTCTCCAATAGCAAATATGCCACCACCCTGGTTCCCGTCCAAACAATGTGAAAATATCTTTTTTGCTTTCCCGGATGAAGCAAGCTGTGAAAGCATGGATGTATTTGATTGTCCAAAACCAACTATTCCATCAACTGCCTGAGAAGATGAACCTAACTCTCCGCCTTGCTTCGCTGAGCACCTACCTTAGATAAAGAAAACATGTAACAACACAAACCGAAATAAAAAGGCTGCGCTAGTGATGGAAGATTTTCTAAGATTATAAAACAAGCTTAATCAAGAGTTCATCGAAGACATTAAAGTAAGAGCACAGCAAATATCATTTTCAACTTGTAATTCTGTTTCCTTGTACAGAGTTTAACTTTTCCTTGTTCCTTTAAAGCTCATTTTGATACTCTATCAAGAAATAGTTACTTATATATTACATGACAGATGATTCCGCTTTGAGATTTAGGCTAACAGTCGACTTTGGAAAATTGTACCACTAATTAAAAGCAGACACCAAGATGCTTAAAAAGATGAGAAGTGAAAACTGACCCAAATGCAATGGTATCATTCATTGTTCCTGTCCGAAGGTTTCCATTCACTTTATCAAATCTGAAAGTGTCTCTGACAAAGTAGCCCTCTGTTTTGCTCCCATCTCCATAACTAATAGAATATTCGCAGTTCATTCCCACCTTACAATTCGTATTTTGACCGTTGAAAGCAGCATCACAAAAATCTTGATCACAGCCGATCACTGTTCCAGATGAGGAAGCTGATATGTTATACTGCCTCAAGGGTATCTGGTGAAATTAAGTTATATGATCCATGAGTAAGATACCTAATCTTGAATATATAATGGATAATGGGAACAGAAAACAGAAGAAGCTGCTTACATCAAGATCACTTTTTGTTGGACACCTCACACAGTTGATACAGTTGACCCATAATATATCACTTCCTGTATCAACCTGGACATGGTAGTCCACTGGAGGTGTTCCGATTGTGAGTTTGGTATAATACAGGCTGCAAGATACATGGAAGTTATATTCGAAGGACATGGATCCAAATAGATAAGTAGCTACCTGATAATGATGATTGATGATGAGCACCTAGCTACAATATTAGTTTAAGCGAAATGGTGGATAATTAAGCAGAGCAGTGAAGTTGCATTCATCAACAAACATTTGCATGCATGATATACTTGATAGATAGTATGTGTGAATTGGGTGGCAATTGGCATAAAGAACGAAGACAGGACAGGACAGGACAATCAAAATCATGAAAAATGAAATGTAGTAGTAGTAGTAGTGGTGGTGGTGGTGGTGGTGGTGGTAGTAGTAGAAGTTGACTGGTTGTTGTTATATATTATATGAATGAGGAAATAAAATGACAAAGTTATATAGACATACGCGGCACTGGTGGGGGAATTATCACCACCTAATTGAAAATCAATTTCAGAAAGCATTCTTCTTCGAGTAGCAGCAGCAGCATGTCGCTTCATATCGTGGGCCCGAAGGTCTTTCAATGGTCGTTTGGAGCGGGCACCAAACTTGTGGCGGACTTGAAATACCACATTGGCTCGAATGGCCTGCTGCTCAAACAATAAGGAGAAGAAGAAGAAGAATAATAAAAGCAAACAACACCTCCCCCCATAACCCATCTCCAAGAAGAAGAAGAAGAAGAAATAATACTGGATATATCAATCAGTTTTTAATTCAATAAATTATTGAGGTGGTTGTTGCTAAATTGTTGATATCAAAATTTAGGGAATTTGTTTTCTTTGGATGGTTCTCTTCTCGTATGGGAATTCAGGAGAAGTGAGGTACGTACGTAGGAAAATGAAAGGAAAAGAAAAAGAAAAAACATAAATTAAGAGAAAGAAATAACTAACAAGATGGGAGGGAGAGAGAAAAAGGGATTAATGGATGGATAGGTTAAATTTAGGATATTCTTCGTTATTTATTCTAACTGCATCTTGCCCTATCGGGTTGGATTGGATTGGATCGGAATCGATTAATATAGAAAAAACGTTGTATTGAACTAATAATGAACTACTCATAGATTGTGCATAAATATCCCTATTAAATTTCTCCCAACTTCTTCACTTTTCTAATTTAGAATCCTTTTTAATTTGACAGAATCTCAGACCTCAGAAATCAATGAACACTAATACCACTTCCATTGTTGTTAGTCGACTACATTCGGTTGTCGAGGCTGTGATGTGAAAAACCCACGGCTGAATTTGAGATTCACCCCTGAGCTATTTTGTGTTGGCCCAATTCATTGAAATATTTATTTATTTATTTTGATTTTTATTTATAGAATTAATAAAATATAAAATTTATCTTGATATTTATCTTTTTTCGTCCTTTACAAATAAAGACCACTCTTAATTATATTTTAATTATTTTGAATTTTACGAGTTTTAAACTCGTAATCGAAAATAGATGTTTATAAATTCAATTTCATTTATTTCAAATTCTAAACACTATTATAATATATTAAACAAGTTCTTAAAAAATAAGAAAAACATTGGTAATGATCGTCGTCGACGACCTATAAAGCATGATTTTTTTAGATTTGACGTCATTTTAGTCGTCGCTTACGATCGGAGATACACGGTCGTCGCCACGATATATAGAGAGTGATCTAACAATATATTTTGCACCTGCTCAAATTTTAGAAAGAATTCTTTTATATAACGTTTTGTGATCCCTACAATTAATGGTTTAGAAATGAAAATCCCTTAATCAGATCCAGGATAAAGAATATTTAAGATAGATAAAAACATAGAGGATATAATAATCTGAGGCATGTTTGCACAGTTTTCTTAAAACAATTATGTTCCCTCACCTACGATACTTGGAGAAATCGCTGAACTTTTGTTTCCCAGGATACAATGGATTAAATCCAACAACATTAGTGCATAAGTCAGTTGCTCCGGCGAATTCAGTCTATGCCTGATTATACGTAAAGGGTATGAAAGAATAACACTGCAAGAGAAGAAGAGAAGGGCTAATTTATGGTGTGTCTTTCTAACTGACTTCTTAAACCAATTTGTAGATGAGGAAAATTTGTAACGTCTCTTTTTTTTTATTTTGTAACTGCCAACACTAATGTCATGTTTGATTTACAAAATCAATTCCGAGATAGTGTTGTTTGTAACTCCACGACAGTTATAAAACTCGAATTTAAACCAAAAGTTCTGGAAGGATCAACGAAACAGGGTAGTAAAACGTTGGCCCTCACAGGCCAGTCTCGTTTGTACATATTACAGTCTGGCATTTGTGTACGTTACACGCATCCAAGTTCCACTAGGATCGACCAGTCAGGGTAGCAAAACATTGGCTCTCACAGGCCAATTCTGGCCAGACTTTGCACACACCTCAAATCTTTATATATATATATCGTGATGTAGTTACAAACAAACACAAGAAATCACAAGAAACAAACTTAAACGGGCACCCAAGTCAAATTTACCCATGGATTACCGTACCTATTTAATTTAGATATTTCATGGATTGGATTGATTATATGCTACCTACACGATTCCAGCTTCACCAACTCATCCATGTTGGTACGCTTCGCTACTTGAACCCACCAACAAAAGAATAAAAGCATCCTCATCGAAGATCCAACAATGGTAGGAATATGGTAGGTATTTGCGGTAGAAAAATAGAAAAGAAAAACAAATACAGGGGCGAGAAGAGTTGATAGTTTGACTATCTCTCTTTAAGATTTTATACATTGCCCCGATATTTGGATTAGTTTTAAAAATCAGAAAGTGAAATTTTAGGTGAAACCTAATAATGTTCCTGTTTTTTTTGGTCCCATTGCTCTAAAATAGGACATCCTCCTACCTCCTTTTTTGTTGAACATTCCAGTCCTAAACAAAATCAGGTTGTAGCAGCTAATAACCATGTTGTCACTGGTTTTTAAAATTTTGTCATTGCGAGCAGAGGTAAAAACTTAATCCCTCCTAATTCTGTCTCAATTTTGAAAGATCGGCCGAAGTGGGATTCTCCAAGAAAAATGGTTTCTGAAAGTGATTTTGCGGAAATCCCTGAGTGAAATAACTTTGAGTTACTTAGTAAACAAATTCCAGAAGAAGATACCTCACAGGAGGAGTCTTTAGGGGACGATTCTGCAACATAATGTTTTCAGAATAGTACTATTCTACACCAAAACATTGATGATTCTAGCGTGGTTAGGAAGGTTGATGCGTCTGCTCCAACAAATTATGTTCTCGTGGATGTCCTAGAATTTGAACCGGTCATTTTGAGGAAAATATAAGTAGATATTCATGAGGAGAACTTGGAAGTCATGACATCATGAATGTGGCTGTCAACTTCGACAAAGAAGAAAATCATTTTGTCGAGGAGCGATTTTACTCGGTAACTAACACCTCTCTCGAAATTTTTGTTTAGTTCGTAGTCCCTCTTGTCTAGATTATCTTAGTAGAAGTTTTAGAAGTGTGTGTAAAAGAAAAGTAGCGCAAGATGAGTTTTTAGCAACTTTTATAGTTGGTCTACTCATATTTTAAGTTTGGCTAGGTTGCTCTTTTTCATGGTAGGCATGGATGTCCGGGCCCTGGTGCACTTCAAAAATCTGAAGCAGCATGTCTCAAGAAAAGCTAGAATGGGCAAAGATTTTGATAAACGGGAAGAAATAACAAATCTACACAAAGTTTGATTTAAACTTTCCTTGAAAGCTACTGAGTGCATCTATCTACATTATAAAACCCAATTTTTATTTCAAATGATTGGTATAGAATTTGAATGGGTATTTGAATGAATTTTGATGAAATTGTATTTGGAATGAAATTGATATGGGATATTTAAAGTGTATTTTAGTCAAATCAATGTGTATCGAGTCAAATGGAGCAATTTAAATACTATGTCAAATCAATGTGTATAGAGTTAAATGGAGCAATTTAAATACTATGTCTTTCTAAACTTTTATTCTCAGCTTTTCTTTCATTTTATTGTGTATTTTCTCTAAAAAAAATGGTATATATGGGCTCCTCTCCGCCTCCCTCCACCAATCGTGCGCTGCCTCCTCCATCTCGCGCCCACCCTCCACCTCTCGTTGTTAGATCGGAATTCTACTCCATTATATTGATATTCGTGCCACAATCCATTCTGCTGCCGCCTCCATTCACCTCACCACCCTCCCTCCACCTCTCACGGCCTCGATTAAGTGTTTATCCTCGCCGCCGCCTCGACCTTTTTGCACTGCTCCGCCTCTATTTCAGTTGTACACAATTCTAACGAATGTCTCTGATGATGTTGACGACCATTTTTCTTTTTTTAATTTTTTTTAATTCGGGCATGGTCGGTCTAGTATCGGACCGTACCGGTTTTTTCGGTCCGGTCCTGGACCGAACATTTTTAGGTTCGGGCCTCGGGATGAAAATTTTAGCTAAATTTTGGTCCGGGCCATCTCAGACCATGCTCGGTTCGGTCCGGGTCTGGCTCAATGCTCACCCCTAACCAAGAGGGTGTAGTGCCTACACTAACTGATATACACGGTCTATCCAATACACCACTGGTTGAAGTTGATGCCATAAATTTTGAGACAGAGGGTGTGGAGGATACGCTAGCTACTGCATCCAGACCAAAACATGGCAAAGACAAGGGAAAAATAACCATGACATCTTCCAAGGCCAAGATACCCTTCCTATAAGGAAAAGAATGTTGTTGATGACGCACACATTGATGTTGAAACGATTTTCAAGGACTTGTGCACAATGATCCCATAACACTGATCCATGAACTTATGGACGATGTAGCTACCCGACCTGGTGTGATGGAGACACGCATACCAAAGGAAATTGTTGATGACCAGGAGGGTGTAATGGAAACACCATCTGCTATTGACAAGGATAAATAGGATGTGTCTGAGACATCCACCATGATCAGGTCCGACTAAAGCTCTGTGCAGGCTGAGCCAACCGCACAGGTCCCAATATTATATCTCTAAATCTATATGTATATATAAAACGTAAAAGAATTTTATAGCAATAGAGTGGTCTAGTGGCCATACATGGGTTTTAGAGGTTATTTTGTATAAAAAGTCACAAGTTCTACGCTCGAGATCCCCATTTCTTTTAATTTCCTTACTCCTTTGTTTTCTACTCCTTTATATTTCCTTTCACATTTGTATCCTTCATGTTCATTTTGCTTTTTATTTATTCCTTTTACATGTTAAAATTAGATATATACTATTTTCATAATAATTAATGAAAACTAAATATAAAAGTGGAAAATAATTTTCTCTTTTACTATTATTTGAAATATTTATATTTTTTGAACTTCTTTTTTGGTTATACATTATTTTGCAGTTATAGTGATTTTTTACTCATTTTCAATATGTTGTTTTACTTATATCTTTTAACATAATATTTACAAATATGATATTTTTTCAAAATATAATGCTCCCTCCGTTCCATTTATCTTCCCGCATTCATTTTTCGTCCGTCTCAACTTCATCTTCCCATCACTATCTCTTAAAATATGAATTTGATCTCGCGGGAAGATAAATCCGGAACAGAGGGAGTATTAAAATTTATTTTTGCATTTATATTAATCTGTTATGCATTTTTTTTAAATAATAAAATTAACATTGATATTAGTCAGGGCCTTATTTTAAAAAATTGGCACAGGACCCCTTAAATCTCTGAGACGGCCCTGACCATGGTAATTACTAAAGGGAAATAGATTGTGTGAGAAGTATATCCATGTGCCTAATTTTAAGCTTCATAGTGTCTTTGGTTTTCTGGAGTCTTGTTAGTTGCTAGGATCAGTTTGTTTTTTTCTCCCAAACTTATCTGTGAGTTCTCCTGTGATCTAACCAAGGAGTTTGTTGATTCTTCGTTCTACGGATTATGGTGAAGTGTATCTCCGTAAGAAGTTGTTTAATGTTACACCGGATATGCTGAAGGGTGTGCTGGACACACCAAGTGTTATCAAGGACACCACTAGCATGGAAAAGGCTAATGTGATCAAGGAACTTACTAGTGGCAAGGATTGTGAATAGCTTCCCTAATCTACAAGCTCAAGGAAGGTATGACGGTTGATATGGGTTAACAAGTGTCTGATCATCTTGTTGGCTTTGAGGTGAAAGGAAACTCCACCAGTGCTCCCATATATGTTCTTAATCTTTACGGTTTTGCTGACGATATGGTGGAACCGGTACACTTGATCTGCAATGGTTTGATTCTTCCTATGATACAATTGATGCTTCTTGTGAAGTCAGGTGGCTACAATTGATCAACAAATAGGAACCCTTCAACTAATGAAAACCAACCTAAAATTTTTGCTTTCAGCATATCAAGGGGGAGAGATGGTCAACAAGTGCAGGACTGATGGAGTGTACTGACTACACCAGTGGATGTTGGAGTGTACTGACTACACCAGTGGATGTTGGAGTGTACTGAACACACCAGTGTGTTATGACCAGTATGTTCCTGAGCAGGAATGATGGAGTGTATTGACTACACCAATGCGTGTTATGGCCAACGTGTTGGGTTGTTATATTCCTAGGATTCTATGTTACTTTTGTCTAATTATATTATCTCTATTACTCTGATTAAGGGGGAGAAATCTCTTGACTTGAGGAGGAGATAGTATATATATATGATGCACTTGTTTTGACAGGTTTATAGTTGATATGAAGAAAGACAAAAATTAAGGGGGAGATTGTAAGTGTGAGATTTCTGGGTGTATATAGGATACACTCCCAGAATTTTTGTTCACTAAGTTCAGTAGGTGTACTGGATACACCCTACGACTTGACAGATTCTCACACTTGATATATATAGTTTGTTTATAGTTTTTACGTTTTTTCTAATCACTAATTATTTCCACGGCTTTTGATATATATGTGTGTAGATATTTTAGGATAAAAGATCTCATAGAATCATGGAGCGTTGCAAATCTAATACAACAAGGATTGTGCTTCGCTTAGAGTTTCCTAAAGGAAGAAGAAGTCGATTGGATTAAGAACAAGACTCAATGTAGGACTCTCATGTTCATATAGACATTCACCACTATTATATATAGAGGGTCATGCAATGAAGAAGAATCCAAGAGAATCTGCAAGTCAGATTCAACAAGGATTGAGAGCTTGAGTTGGAGTAAATCTTGAAGTAGAAGCCGATTAGGACTCAAACTGCAAGTAATAAAGATCACAACAACTCTGATGAGCTATGCACGTTTTTTGACAACTATATATACCCCAAAAGCTCATCAAGATACATATAGAAATCGATGGAGTCTACGAGGAACAATCAAGAAAAACCGAGAGTTTATTTATTCTTAGATTTACAATTTCTATCATAGTTTTCTAAGCTTTGTCTATCTAAAATTTAGAGGTTGATAGGTAGATTGGTAGAGTTGATTCTTTACACTTGCTTAGTTGTTTCACATCTAGATATATTCATAGAATAGATCTAGAGTAGTTCTTTGTATTCATTATTCGTATAGTGGATATTTTCACCATGAGGCTCGGGGGATTATAGAAATATAATTTACTAGAAACTTATATCTCTTTGTCATGTTATTTCTCCAGCATATTCTATTAAATTTGAGATTAGGTTTCTAGATTAGATTTATATATAGTCGAACCTAATATTTCCGAGTATGGTATGGCGATTACACCCTAAACTGTTTTATACAGTTTTAGGTGTACTCGATAAACTACGCTTCAGGTTTAATTTGTTTAGTATCAAATTCCGGTCCGCATGCTATTTCAAACATTAATTTAATTGGAGCAAGCAAATACTGTCGAGTTATAGTTTTTTTCCTGAAATCTACATGAAGTACCTGATCATTAATGAAACTGATCTTGAGAGAATAAGAGGACAGTGTAGTGTAGGGAAATGGTAAACTGGTAGAATGACATGCCTGAGCTTGTAGCTTGACGCATCTTATCAAATCATTGATCATTTTGATGGCATGACAGATTTTAGAAAATTTTATCTGGCTGGGTCCTCAAAGGAGCTCATCATAGATAGCATTTGCATATGACTGAGATTGACTGTATATAGAGATCGATAGAATTAAATAGTGTATATAACATAAGATTTGAATAGATGAGAAGAAGATAAAATAAAGTGTATAACACTAGCGAAGCGATTGAAGAGGTTCATATGAAGAATAAAAGTTTGTCTTCTTCCCTGAGTAGGAAGGAAGGAAATGAAGAAATGATCCTAACCTCGAGGAGGGGGGCAATGAGAGGTGGTGGTCTGAAAGAAGATGATTTCATTTTCACCACCACTTACTGCACACATAATAATAACTTTAAAGGATTAATTACATTAACTAGTACAGTACTAATTCCTCTAAACACTAAACACCTACATAGGAATGGATCATTAATTTAATCACTCAATTATCTATTTATCTATCAATCAATTTCTTTTAGTTGTGTGAACGGGGAGGAGAATGTAGGTACGATGTTCAGCTTTGGTATGTCACTCTGCAAGGGTACGAGGCTCGGCAAGTACTTAAAATGAAAAGAAGAGGTTAAATCCTTTTGGATCAGTTTACTTATGATAAACCGGGCTCGAACTCAACGAAATTAGATGTTGATCAAGCTAAAGCTCGAACCACTAAAGTGGAATATTTGAAGTAGTTACTTACCAATACAAGTAAATGCTCTTCTATTTATAATAAAAAAGATTCGGGGGCACACGTCGAAGTTTGGTCGCCTATGTGAGATGATGACATGTGTTTTCTAAAGTAGTCGGCACATAAAAGCCACCTCTATATTGTGAATGTGGCCCCACTTATATGATAATTGACGGACAAAACTCCTAAAGGGAAGTATATAAAACACTAAGTGGATTGGGATCGACCCTCAAAGAAGATCGGAACATATTTTATTTTTCACAACATTTGAGGGTTATTTTTTTACATCATCTCAGTTGCACTCTAGTACCCTATAGAATAATATACTACAGTAGGGGTGAGCATCGATCCAGGACCGGACCCATATTGGATCGGTCCAGGCCCAGACCGGACCGAAAAAGTCGGTCTGATTTCGGGCTTGGACCGAACGGACCGAATTTTATTAAAAAAAAATTAGACAAAATGATCCCAAGAGAATCTGAAATTGTAGAAATACCCCTCAGATCTTAGCATTATCAGATTTTATTGCTCCAGCCTCCAGAGAAACCCTAGCTCCAGATTTTCCCAATTCTTTCATATATTTTCCCTATTCTTTCAACAATTCGGAATCCGTGGTTGTGGTTTTAGAGCAGAAGATTCAGACTCCAGAGATACGGAGTTGTGGTCGACCGTTGATGGGTGGAGACGTGGAGCTATGGTCGATGGGTGGTGGACTGGTGGTCGACGAAGGTGGGTGGTGTCGCGAGTGACTGGATGCCGACGACCGAACAGTGGAAATGTTAGCAAAAGGTCAAGCTGAGGCGGCGGATGTAGAGCTAATTAGCGGCAGAGCGTGAAGGAACGGGAAATGAGAAGCTGTTTCCGGCGAGAATGGAGTGTGCGAGGAGATCGGAAGGTCGCCAACGGCAGGCGGGCGGTGGGGAGGTTGAGATCGAAGAGGGACTAGGTTTGGCAGATTGGAAATTTGGGGGTAATGACTAACGGCCCATATGTTGTACTTTCCTCCGGTTTTTTCAAAATATCAATCTGACGGGTGGACACGCGATTTTGTCGATTTTTGGACCAGACCAGACCGAGGACCGAAATGTTGAAATCCTCAATATCGAGGACCGGACCGGACCGAGGACCAATTTTCAGTCCGATTAAGGCCGATTTTTCGGTCCGGTCGCACTTTTGCTCACCCCTATACTACAGTCCGATGGTTTAATGTATTGCGTGTTATATTTATTACACATTACACAATCATGGTAATGTCTTTAAAGCATCAGACAATATATTGCAGAGGAATTGTTGCCAATGTTCATACATTGAACAATAACCCTAACAGACCCTTTCGTATAATTTGAAACGAAATCAAATATTGTAGCATGGTATTGTCGATGGACTAATCCCAGCAAACGAAGCAGGACTGGATTATTTCAACATGTAATGTATTGTAAATATGTAATGTACTCCGTTAAGTAATAGTAATAACAAGAACAAGAATCATTAATTTTACAGTCATCACCAACCATATAACTCCATATAATGTAACGCAGGTGAACTGCACTACCGGAGTAGTACTTCTATATAATGTAAACGAACTGAGCTGTGTCACCATCAGAATTCACGACCACTATCAATTCATTGACACGAGGTACTGTAGTACATTATTAATAAAAATAAATATCCTCAATCCAAAGCAGAAACAAAAGTCACATCTCTAGCACAAAATCATGGCACCCAACAAGATACATCCAGCCAACTAGAGACTTCACTCTCCAGCTAGTAACGTTCACGCCGCCTGCTCAAACCCAACACCATGTTGAGTATATATTCAAAAACACATACAATACCAAATTACCAATACAATACAGATCCTAATCATCCTGTCACCTTGAGTTCACACACAGATCATAGAAGCAAGCTAGTCTAGTTTAGCCATCCTACTTGGAGTCGATGTGGATCCTCTACCCATTTTATAACCCCTAAAATGCCCCGTTCTTGCTATTGGAACATGTGGCAACATTTAACCCAAGTAATTGAGAATGAAACTTAACCATAATGAATGAAAATTTACAGTTATTTATCCATCAAAACTTTAATCAGCCGCATTTGATGTTAATTAATCTCACACATTTACTAAATATAGACCACTAAGTATGTATAGTCAACTATTTTTCACAGAACCTCACGAGAGAACAGAGCAAATATTTTTAACCTTTTAAACTTCAGTATGATTATTGGAGCAAGTGATCATCCAACAGATTAGTTCAGGCAATTCATTAAGAAAGAAATCCACATAATTAAAGATTTTGTTAAGAAAAGAAGCTGATGATTCATATATTTACTTGGTAAAGAACTTGTGCAAAGAGGTAATTGCACAATAACGGGATATTTCGGAAGTTAAGAGCAATAACAATAAAGTTAAGAACAATACAAAAATCCTGAATTGTTTATAGCTTATTGATGTGAATCTGTGAGGAAAGTAGGAACTGACGCCAGAAACAATGATTTACGGTGTATGTTTTAGATTCATTGGAGTCTATATTTAGCAAACCAAAAAATAATACTCCCTCCGTCATGAGGAATTAGACACAAAACTTTTCGGCGTTGTTTTTAATGCAGTCAATTGTTTATTGTTATAATATTAAATTAGTTAGTGGAGGTACTTTTTGAGTATAATATAGATATTAAATTAGTTAGTGGAGGTAACTTTTTGCTATTTTTTAAACGTGTCTAGTTTCGTGGAACGTCCATAAAAGGAATACGTGTAATTTCTTCTCGTGACGGAGGGAGTAATAAGTTGAAAGAAAATTACTAGGAACTTTTTTCATTGACCATGGTTAAATTTCACTCTTAATTACTAGGGTTAGATGTTGCCACATGTACCAATAGCAAGAATGGGGTACTTTTGGGATTATAAAATGGGTCAGAGAATCCGCACCGACTTGGAGTATTGTTTATTTTCCTGCACTAGTATAGTTAGTTTATATATGGGCTTGTCCATATTGCTATTAGCTTTACCTAGTTGCATCTAACTGAACTGGCATCATCTTTTGTAACAAAGGTATTCCTACCTTGCTTGGTATTTCAAGTTAACATGACTCCATTTTATTATTGAAAAAAAAAAAACACACACACACACAATGATCATAGAGTATTACTTACTGCAAATCAAAATTTATACAAATAAATTACCTCTGCCGATCATAATCTCTTGAGCGGGAACGAGATCGTCTGTGACTCCTTGAGTCATAGCTGCTGCGCCTATCTCTTTCTCGCTCTCTATCATAATTTCGCTCCCTGTCATGATGCCTATCACGATCTCGGCTCCTAACATCATTATCCCGCCCACGTTCACGACTATTGCCTCCATCTCGCTCCAGGCTAGCTTCTCTTTCAGGCTCCCGGCTTCTACGGTCCTTTGATCTGAATAAAATGTTCTAGTAAGTAACTTTCTATCTAAAACAGCAGAATATTGTAAAAATAAAATTTAGAACCCACCTTCTCTCTTCCTCTTGGGCCTTGCGTTTGTTGTCTCTATCCTCCTGTCAATGAGGATAAAACATAGTTTATTCAATTTAATTTCATCTACATGCATATACATCCTTCCACAACCATATACGAATTATAATGACACCCGCATGAGACACCATTCTCATACCCATGAAAGAATTGGGTTAAAACCCTTTTTATTTTTCATTTTTTGGTCGAAACAAGTTGGAACGTCCATACTCCCTCCACCCCATTCATTTTTTACATGATTTTCCATCCAGCCACTCATTAATTTACGCTTCCTTTTCCGTCCACGTTCATCACTATACTTATGGATCCCACCACTAAAACATACTACTATACACACTTAAACAACGTGCAAAACCAAAAGGGAAATGTAAGGAACTCACTCAGATGGAGGGGATATTTCATCTAAGATGAAAACACAGAACGTAGATATGAAACTGCCCACTGGTATAATGCTTAAACAATTTGAATGATAGTTAATCTTGAAAAAATACATGAGATGTGAGGGAAAAAAGAACTAATGTGTTATGGAAACAAGCAAGGCCAAAAGAGAAAATGGTCTCTCGATGGGAGTGATGAAGAATAGCAAATCAAAATCAATGACCTCTGGTAGCATGCAACCTAGGAAACCAGGAAGATTGTGCATGGTCACGGCATGCCAAACCAAGTGAAGCTAACCGGGGTAATACACTGAAAAAATGCCACTAAACCTCAGTAGCAAAAAGATACAGGAAGTTAGTTGGTTTACATCCTAACTAAACCAGCAAACTACAAAGCAACAGCACTGACTTTTCAATCCTATAAGATGGTTTATACTTTCTAATTTGAAGAACCAAGGGACAATTATTGCTTCTCAGATGAAAGAATAATGTGTTGACAAAGTAAGATAGCTCCGTATTGGTTGAACCTTTGCGCATGCATAGATACCTCATAACTGCATCCATTGAAGACATAGCATCCCCAAATATTCAATCACAAAACAACCCTAGTGGTTGATGGACCAAGACTGACATCTAATAAAATCTTCGATGCAGCACTGCTACACACACAAGCATGCGAACACTTGAGGAAGTATAACATATAATAATCCCCATTGAATTCAAGTCACTCAACCCAACACTTTATGCCCAATAGTTACTGACCAGAAGAATTTGGTTCACTTAAACACCGCATTTGTTTTAAATGATACTACTACATAAATCACACATTATCAAAAATCATACCGTTAAAACCAAACTGTGGATTAGCTGCAGCTAACTCACCATTCTGTTTCCTCGATATCGAACATCTTTCATATGAACCAAGATCTCCATCAATACTTCAACAGTTAAAATGTATGAAAAGAGGACTCTTCTACTAGGATAAGAAAAACTCACAGATCACTAACTGAGAATCTCTATAGAAGAAATTCAAAGATTATAGCAGCACCTGAACCAAAATATTCACAGTACCAACTCAGGTATTGAAGAAATAAATCATGCTTCACACACAACATATAGACAAACTACAACCAGCATTTCGATACAGCATAATGATCACTGAAGTATTTACCTTAGCAGGTCTGGTAACAATGGTTAAGTTAACAGACAGACCCCAATGTATACTATTATATTAATTTACCTCCCGCCTTAAAAGATATAAAGCACTGCATTATTAAGGTGCAAGAAAACCCAATGAAGTATAATGAGTTACCTGAAGGTCCGCTAACTTTTCACGAATAAGCATATAGCCCAAATGCAGCTTTCCGCCAAAATGATCTGCTAAGCGTCGATCACTGGAAAACAATTAAGCAGTATTCCATCAAAATTTTCAAGTTTTGGCCCCAATAACATAAAAGGATTCGAACGCATTAGCTCAGGATGATTTTCTATCCATAGATAAACAGAATTTAAATTTAAAAAAAAATTGACGCACATTCTTTAGCTGCAAAAGTTATCCTCGTAAAACTGGGCCCATAAAAGCCTGCTGGTGACAAGTAGGTATATCACCAGGTCAAAATGAAGTACACGAAACTCGAATAATGACTTTGACATCTCAATACTTCTAATTCTATTGTTTTAAACATAGCATGTCAACAGAATTACCTGTCATAAACACTCAAGAATGCTCCACAAATGTCACAGACACGAAGCTTCTGGTCAGTCTGTAATTAGCAAAGCAACTGCATCAGTCTCATGTTTTATGTACAATTTGAAATAAAATTATAAAGTCTTTCTGTCATTGAGAGAGGCAATCATGCTTGAATCCTAAATAGAGATGTTAATTGAGAAAACCAGTTTATTCATCAAAATCATGTCAGGCATTGGACAAGATATGTTCCGTCAAATTGATTATCAAAAATTGGCAACAAGGATCAATTGTCATTTTTTTGTCTAGATAAAGAACCAATCATCAAACCAATGGTAACAGAATGCCAAATTTTGATCAATTTAAAACAAGAACGTTAGATAGGGAACTTACAATTCGCACATCAGCAGCAGTGTACTTTGAGAGATCTGCAGCAGGTTCTGGCCTGCCTGGTAGCTGGAGCATATGAAAAAGTGGGGTATCAGATCAAAGATGCCAGATTAATAGAAAAATCACCAGCTTAGCAACATGCTAATAGAGATAGAATAAGCTGGTGGGAACCTTCTTGAGTGCTTCAGCCTCTTCCAGTGCTTTCTGGGCTTCATCTACCATTCCTTGTTCACCTAACAATGCACCAAAGCACAAACATCAATGATGCTATTCTTCATTCAACCAACAACACTGACAACTTACTGCAAAGACGATAGTTGAGAAGTATTTTTTGCAAAACATGGAACACAGACAACCATCCGCTTTCAGGTCAGATATGAAACTCACAGAATAAATTTAGAATGTATAATGCTTCGCAAACTGAAGACTGGTAGATTTAAACTAAAAGAGAAGCAACACATATTGCTTAGTGGCAGCATGCCTCTTGATTGTTTCCTTGGGCTTTTCAGTTTATTTGTATTCCTAAGAACATTAGTAAACATCTCACCAAGATCTTCAGCTATCTTTAGCTTCTCATTGATCATTTCTTGTATGCGAGGATCCGGAACAGTTGCTGGCGCAGGTGCCTGAGATGGGGCATTTGGCTGTGGTAGAGATGCACGATCCTTGTTGAAAGCATCGAGAAGAAGCACTGCCTGCCATTGAACAATATCTAAGTGTTACATCTCCATAACTTTAACAGTAGGTATTTCAAATGCCTAAGAGCTCAACCTGCTGGTCTGCCCGTTTGGTTCTTAATGCATCAAGCTCCTCAATGGTTCTAACCTTCTGGTCTGTATTACCTTCATAATCTGTAAAATCAAATATCATTGAGCATCTTCAGATATATGAAGCAGTATCAAAGTTAAACAAAACAAAGACATTCCCGACACATAGAGAATGTTCAAACGATGATCAGGCTTCATCTTTAATATATTCATGTGAGATCCAGCTAAATTTTAAACATTGAAGCTATGAATAGCAAATACAAGCATTTCCTTCAAATGTAAAGCCCTCTACTATTATGAGATCTTTTTTTTGCTGTTTCAATTCTACAGGAACCTTTGCATTTTTCAGGCATCGTCAATTACCATATCTATCTAAAAAGGATTTTCTTTCTTAGCTGTAGGAAACATGTATTTGCTCCAATCAAATTGGATTTTATTGTTGGTATAGTTGGTAGAGTCATTTACATATGAAGAGCTCGTGTTAAAATCGTAAGTTACATCTTCACATTATGCTAAGCATCAGCATCACACCTCAAAAGCAAAATAAACAAGAAGAGAAGAAGACGGCAACAGAAGCAAACTTACCAAACTGATCTACATCTTTCAACTTGTGCTTAATTTGCTTTGACAGCTCAATGATCTCGGATGTCTACAAAGCCAGAGGATTCAATTATTACCAACCACATTGCAGAGAGCAAAAGATACATAAATATGAAGAGCTAAGCTACCTGAGTAACTTCTGTGACAGAAATAGCAATGGCGGCTTTAGCATCTTCTTCATCAAGCCTCTTCAGTGCTCTAGCAATTTTACGATCACACTCGATAATGAGCCTGTCTATGTTATCCTCTAAGTCTCTATCATAGTTATCGAGGCCATTAGCCTTGGCTTCCTCATATCTATATAACAGTTAAAGGCAAGAAACATACTATATAGATAGGTATATACATTGTCTGGTTGTTTTTAGTAGGTTTACTAAAAATCTAAAATGCATGGTAATTATAATAAAATGATAGTAATAAGTAATAACAGATAAAACGAATAAGATTTTCGAGGATACTCTTTCCTGAGCTGCAAGGAATGGACCTTGGGGCAGGGCCCTTTATCCATTTTCTGCAAAAGAATGGAAATGAATTGAAGAAGAGAATGGATATTAGTATCTATGATCTATCTTAATCTGGTGATGCAAGTGGATAATCGAGTCGAGTCGAATCGATGATATTATAGTTGGATAATCCATTGATTGATAGAGATAAAAGGTGGTGTGAAAAACATACAGTGAGCTGAAAAAGCTCGTGAGGGCAAAGACCGGCGAGGAAGAGGCGGCAGACGTCACGGTCGAAGTACTTGCGGGTAACCTCCTGTGCGTCGCCGTTACGATTAGCTCCCATTAGTACATCCAGCTGCTTTCTCAGTGCATCCATGATAACCTACTTCTCTCTCAATCGATCCTCAACATGTAACACTTAGTAGTATTCTAAACTACTACACTAATTCTCTTTTCGATTCTCTCCAGATTAGATTAGGGTTTCCGATTGCTTTCGCTACTCATATCATATGTAGTTCCAAGCCTCCAATAAAAAAACGGATTTTTTAAACCAATAATCACTATATTTTTCGAGCCGAGCTGAGTAATATGATATTCGAGCTCGAACTCAACCGAGCCGATCCGAAGCTCGGCTCGTTAAGATCTCGAGCTCGAGTAACATGTAACGAGCTTGAGCTCGATAATATACGAGCTTTAACGAGCTTTATCGAGCTTTAATGAGCTTTATTTATAAAAATATTAAAAATATGTATAAAAAATTATAATTTATCAAAATAATTATTCTTAACGAGCTTTACCGAGTCGAGCCGAGCTCGGCTCGCTAATAAAACGTGTATAAGATCGAGTTCGAGCTCGGCTCGAAAAAGCTTATCGAGCCGAGCCAAGCCGAGCTTTACGAGTCGAGCCCTCGGTTAGGCTCGATTCTAAAAACAACTCTACCTATAAGTCTCTTCTTTACTCTTAAACACCTTTAGAAATTTCACTTACAAATAAGTCACCTTATTTGTTAATTAATCGTCTTAATGACTTTAGTGTAGTCTAATCGTAGTTCAATTAAGTCACCTAGTTTCACAACATATAAGAAAATATCCATCTCACATGTTTCTTTTTTCTAAATAAATAAATAAATAATTTTCTAAATCAAATCTATTAATACAATAAATCAACAAAATTTATCCTGGGCAATAATTTATCACCGGCGAAGTTTGTCATCGACATATTGTGCCACTGGCAAAGTTTGCCACCGGCATGGTGTGTTACTGGCAAAGTTTGTCACCGGCATAGTGTGTCATTGGCAAAGTTTGTCCTAGACATGGTGTGTCACTGACAAAGTTTGTCACCAACATAATGTGCCAATGGCAAAGTTTGCCACTAACACACTTGTCACTATATGGTGTGTTAGTGGCAAAGTTTTCCCCGAGCGGCGTAGTGTGCCAGTGGCAAAGTTTGCCTCAGGCATGGTGTGTCACTGACAAAGTTTTCCACCGACATAGTGCGCCACTAGCAAAGTCTGCCAACGACGGCAAAGTTTGCCACCAATATGGTGTGTTAGGGGCAAAGTTTCCCTGAGCGATGTTGTGTGACAATGGCAAAGTTTGCCTCGGACATGTTGTGTCACTGACAAAGTTTTCCACCAACATGTTGTGCCATTGACAAAGTTTGCCACCAGCATAATGTGTCATTGGCAAAGTTTTCCGCGGGCATGGTGTGCCACTGGCAAAGTTTGCCACGGACAAAGTTTGCGCAAACTTCTCATGTAGATTAAGTTTTATTTTTAATTAGTTCAACCAATTTTTTCATTTTTTAATATGACAAATCAACAAAATGTGTCCCTGGCATAGTTTGCCACTAACAAAGTTTGTCACCGGCATAGTGTGCCACTAGCAAAGTTTTCGCAAACTTCTCATGCTGCTTAAGTTTTATTTTTTATTAGTTTAATTAATTCTTTCATTATAATTTATATTGTTCATAATTTATTTATATTTAATTAATACCAGAAATTAACACATGATACTCGCATGTGAACTTTTTATTTATTATTTTTACTGTAAAATATATAAATTAATAATTTATATAATCATACAACTATTAATTACATCGTAATATTAATTATAAACGATACTTGATGTGAAGAAGAAGGAGAAGAATGATAGTTAATAACAACTAAGTCACCATAGACATATTGATCTTTTTAATAATTAAGTGACCTACTTGAAATGAAAATTTGTAATGTTGTCTTAGTGTTAAATTTTATGCCTTTAGTGACCTCCTAGTAGCTCGCCGATAAAAATACCTAAATTACTCATAACTACATACATTGGCCCAACATTTATTTTGGAACTTCCTCGGGAAATAGAGAGAATTATATATGAACCCCTGCTAGATGTCCACATTGCAGATTTACCCTCACTATTTGAACAATTACAAATCATTCCAAAAATTACACAGAGACAAATATCGAATTACAAACCAGCCCAAAAGTCAACACCGGAGCTGATGTGGGATCGGAGGTTAGCCGGAGACACATGCCTTTTGCTGACATGGCATGCCACGTCATTATTCCACCAAAATTAACTAATTTAGTTTGGGTTTATTTGTAATTGTTTGTTGAACTATTTTGACTAACCGATGACATGCATGTGACATGCACATGCGAGGGTATTTGTAATTGACTGGGTTATTTATGGGTTTATTTGTAATTAATTTCAAAAAAAATTTGCAAGCAATAGTCATTACTAGCCGTTATTTTAGGATTTTGAGTTTAAAATATGACTTCTTCCACCTTGTTTGATCATTCTTCTTCATCTTTCTCCTTAATTTTCTTCATCATCAAACTTACATATGGCAAACAATACATCAAGTTCGAATGAGAGGAGGTTAACTATTTGCATGACTTTGTATTGTTATAGGAATTGTACGGTGGTAACAGTCAATAGTACGAGGAACAATGCATGATTGTACTAACATTGTGAAATTAATTTAATCGAGACCCTAGATAAATGAATGAGGATATAATATTTTTTCATAGAAGCAAATAACCAAAATAATCCGAGACAAGTATTCAAGATATATTTTAAATCAACAATACAAATGAATTAAAAAACTACTTGAAAATTATACTTAAATTAACCAAAGGAACAGTTTCAAGTTGCACTAGTCACCAATCACTTTACTGATCCATCAAAATTCTTACAAAATTCGAAGTTATGGAGTCTGGACCTGACTACTTCACTGGCTAGTTAGTTTGCAAAAATTACTAACATGAAAATACACATGAGCTTAAGAACAATAACCAGTCAACATGGCACGTAATTTAGCACTTAGTCAAGAAAAGAAAGAAAGTACAAAAAAAAACTTTAATCGCTAAAAAAATTCAAAGTAATTTTATGGAATGTTCCTATAAGGAAGAGGATGCAGTCTGCAAAGTTTAGACAATTGCGGACTAGCTAGGATGTTGCGTGATTTCTAATAGAATAGAACTAGAATTAGTCAATTAGATTTTGTATGAATGAGAGGATGAAGAAATAGGTTTATAGACTGTAGTGTACTTATATACATGAATATCAAACAAGAAGAGAAAGCAACAACCATTTTTCTTGGAAAATGTGAGGGATTGAATGAATGATTTAATGGATATTAAGAGAAATTAGGATAAAGATTGAAGAAGCAGAGTAAATCGAGAAATATTTAATGAAAAATTTAATTTTTGGTGTTTGTTTGACAATTACAGATAAACTCATGCCACATAAGAGCCACATCGATGCCGCATAAGCAATTCATGTCATGTCACTGCCGGAGTCAACACTAGAATGGTGAAATTGAGTTTATTTGTAATTGTTCAAATGGTAGGGGTGTATTTGTAATTGGGGTATCTAGCCGGGAGCCTATATGTAATTCGCCCACATGAAATATGTTATCAATGTCAAATATAAATGTACCTTAGGCCTTGTTTAGCAAAACTAGCTGTAAAGGTAGTTGGTAGCTGAAAAGGTAGATAGTAGCTGAATAATTAGTTGGTAGTTTTTTTTCATCAAGCTAAGTTGGTTAGCTTCTCAAACCAACTAATTTTTCAGCTAGCTTGTTTGAAAAGTTGCGCATTCACGTGACGAGCTTTTTATTAAAAAAAACTCATTGAGCTGAAACGCTAGCTGAAAAGGTAGTGGTAAATAAAGCCTTAGCTCTGTTTAGCAAAATTAGCTGAAAAGGTAGTTGTTAGCTGAAAAGGTAGCTCGTAGCTTGTCATGTAGCTTTTTTTTTTTCAACAAGCTAACTTGATTAGCTTTTCATCTAGCTTGTTTAAAAGGTTGTACATTCACGTTACAAGCTTTTTATTAAAAAAACGCATTGAGTTGAAAAGTTAATTGAAAAGCTAGTGGTAAACAGGGCCTTAAATTCATATATTTCTACCTACCTCACAAACTATTCACACTATACATTAGTGGACTTGACTCGAATTTTACCCTGCTCCGAACCTGATCCAGACCGGCCAATTTTTCAGTTCTCTATTTGCCAAAATTCAGGATTCGAGTAAAATCAAAACTCAAAACTTTCGGTCTAGCTCGGAACGACCTAGACAAAGAAGTGAAAAGAATATATAATATTTTGTATATTCTAATTTACTAAAATGAGAATGCTTTAGATTGATAGTGTAGTAGTTCATGAAACTTGAAATGAAAAATGATGTGTGTCTACTAGTGATTGTGTTTGTAGGTAGTGTTGCTTAGGTGGAATCAATTTAAGTAATGGTCTTCGCTTAACTAAATTCATGCATAATTGTTTGTTTCTAAATTTTGTTGTGGTGTAATGTGCAATACCTAATTACTAAGTTAGGCCAATTTAGTTTATCTAAGACTCAATAGGGTAAAAAGACAACCCGGACCAACCCGGATTTTATCGCGGCGGTATGGGTTGTACCCATTTATGTACGATTCGGATCTTGGATCAATATGTTGTCATCATCTATCTATCGGTTTATTTTTTGTTCGGATCGAGGTTGAGCACCTACAATGCTATTTTATTAGTGTATCAAATACCATTTATAGTAGTATAGGGCATATGACCATGGAAAATTTTCAAGTCAAAAAACAACATTCAAGCCCTCTCATCATTACCATGGATGAATTTTTCTGCTAGTATATATACATATTTAGATAATATATCTAGATGTTGTCTCCATTGAGACTTTGGTATCCATTTTTATATAAAAAATTTGTAATATTTAAATAAACACAAAGTCTTGCTTCTCTTATACAGAGAGGCCCAATGTTCTTAATTAAAATGTCTATGTTGTTAATAAAATAAATTTTGTTGTAATACAAAACCCAGTAATGTTGAAAATATATGTGTTTTATTAACAATGCCGATGGTTTTATTGACAATATAGGTTCGTCTCTAGATCAATTATATAGATAAGGTTTGACTTACTCATTATAGAGGTACAAAAATTTGTGATAGTCCACGTTTTTTCTAACACTCTTGAGAGTTCTGCAGACTGCAATATTGTATATTAATTGTGTGACTTTGTGTATAAATTTTCGTCTATTTGTAAACTGCGTATTGTTGTATATTAATTGTGCAGTTGAAGTTTTTTTTGTACGTAGGACTTGAAGATTTTACTCCCAGGAGAGTTTGAAGTTAAAACCGGCATCTTAATAAGTGAATTAATTAACATCTACCGTGAACTTAAAAAAAAACTCTAATGGTTTACTAGCCCAGTTGCACCTTTTATATATTTCGAAATAACAAAATTAATTACAGTAAAAACTCCATACAATCATATCATCGATATCAGGAAAAATTATTCATATAGAGAATTTATTCCTAAATAAAGGTTTGTACTAAAAATTATCTTTTTCATAATAAACTAATGTGCATAACTTAATTGTTTTGTCATTTCCCTACACCATTCAGATGAATATAAATGTCTTCCGGATCATCTAATGGAACAACAAATTGTGGATTTTTTAACCGAAGACGAAATCATCACATTAATTGTATGAGAAGCGGAGGGAATAATATGGAAGATGTTAGTACAAATGTAATGATCGGAATCCGAGCAGAATATTTTAATAATATTTCGAGTATAGTTCTTGACGGCTTAGTAAAATGTTAGTTCGCCAACGAGTTTAGGTGAATTAAAATTTAAGATAACTTTAGAATTAAGTCGATTTAGGATTCAAATTAAAGTACATCTTTGAAGTCATCTGACGGATGGATAATAAATAAAGAAATAAATTCGTAGAGATTTTAAAGAGCGTAGCATGTCAGAACAATTTAAAATTGTATGAAGAAACTTTCGACGCATGAATTATCAAACGAAAAAGTGAATAACATGACTTGATACAAATAAATTGATGTGTTGATTCAATTAATTAATATGTTAAGTAAAACTACTAATTTTTGTCGAAAAGCTATATAAGGTTGTAGCTAAATTCAGGACATAGTTAGGTTTATGTGATTGCTACGTGGACATGTAATCAGTGTTGTTAATCATGTCGTGATCGGGCGCGATCGCAACGCTATAGCATATGTCCGCGACAACATTATGTGATTGTTACGTAGACATGTAATCAATGTTGTCAATCGCGCCATGATCGGGCGCGATCGCGGCGCTATAGCATATGTCTGCGACAACAAGTACAAAAACATATAGTGGGCCCGCGACACATATTTTGTTATTTTTTTGTGAATTTTGCCCCATGTACAAAATATAATGGTAAAAATAAGGAATAAAATAGAAATAGAGAAGAAAAGAAGAGAGAAACAAAAGAAAAGAGAAAGAAGAAAGAGCAATAGTTGTCTATCTAATTTTCGGCCACTATTTCGGCAGATTAAGGATGACCTCACCTATTTTTCTTTACTTTGCTTGCCTTTAGACTATTTATATGTAATATTATGTGACTAATGTGTAATATTTGACTTAACAAGTATATATATGGTTATTTTATAAAATTTACGATTTTTTCTCTTTACTTCACTATCCCGCCTACGACTGCAACCGCGATCCCGATTTTTTGGGCTTGGCACGACGTGTTGCGATACGCGATTGACAACCTTACATGTAATTATGTTCTAAATCTTTCTTTTGTACATGAATTGAGTTTTTTTTTTTTTTGGCATGTGGTGTATTTTGACTTGAAGCACCAGGTATTTGGATTAAGATTGGTTTGTTGAGGTTACTGGAACTCTCAAGAGTTGAGAATTTGACATCTTCCTTAACTCATGCTGGATTACCTGTTACAATAGACATAAAAATGCAAATGACAGAAGGTCACACTCCTTTAGATATGGTCAATTTTTCTGAAATCATTAGAGTTTCTAAGGTCTAACATGTTCGAACCCACTTTGTGTAAGGATAATGAAAATGTCATTTTATATTTTTTCAAATTAAAACAGGCAACTAAAACCTTTTTGGATTTACTGATGTTGGTATGACTTGCTCAACTAACAAATGCTGCTAACTTCTTGTGACTTAGATGCAAGTATTAATAGGTATTCAAGATGAATTGTAAGCATCTTGTATGTTGAATCTTCAATGTTGAAACTCCTAAGTTGCTAAGGGCTTTGATACTGTAGAGGTTGCTCAAACGAGTTTGTGAAAGATTCTCAGAGGTGACCCTGTCATTCTTGAGGTCAATTCTTATGATAGTGAGGCTAACATGCTGAATAATTTAACACATTCTTGAGTTCAATTTTGATGGTATTGAACTATCTCCCACTCTGTTAC
>JAYMSP010001426.1:0-32312 GCA_036897095.1 Plantago elongata | reverse complement strand
GGGAAATGGACTAGGCGTAGTCCTCACCTCACCCGACGGAGACACCGTCCAGAGAGCCATCCGATGTGGATTCAGGGCGACTAACAACGAGTCTGAGTACGAGGCATTGATAGCCGATCTCAACCTAGCTAAAGACATGGGCGTAAAGAAATTCAAGGTACAGTCAGCCTCACAGTTAGTGATTAACTAATTGCAGGGTTCATACCAGACAAGGGACAGAAAGATAGTTGCTAGAGACTGTATCTCATGAGACATTGTGCTTAACACATGCTATATAAATAAAATATCATAATACAATATTTAACTATATTGATTGTTATTAGCTTATACCTTAAGATTAACTCCTCAACAACTTCATATTGTCCAAACTTAAGAGTCAAACTTTGATCGAAGTTTATTCACTTATTTAAAGAAAGAACGATTATAATCTGATGAAAATAATTATTTTAATCTGATTTTTGTTTGAATTTTAATCGTAATTACCATTTCACAGATCTAAGTCGAACAGAACCTGAACATTGAACAACTAGTAGTGGCTACTTTAACACACTTTGCTTTTTATGATATTCTTTTGGGGTTACATAATTTCCTAATAACAATAATAATAATAATAATAATAATAATAATAATATCTCTCCTTTTTTTCTGATGAAATGAAATGAATGAAGCTTTCCTTTTGATCTGCCAGCTAAACCTTTTCTCCTTTCCATACTTCTTCTCCTTCTAAAAGCTCCATCTCCTTAGCAAATTCCCAACAAACAGACACAGAATCGAAGAGATCTCTTCAAGGTTTTACTTATCGGACGTTATATGATCATTTTCCGTCTTCGTTTCTGATCATTTTTACATGTTATTGATTTCGGATTTTGCTGCCTATTTCGTGCTGTTCCTGTTCCGATTTACGCGATTACTGGTTTCAATTACGCCTTGATCTGTGCTGTTATGGATTTACTGTTTTACGCCTCGCCATTTCAGTCTTAACTAGAGAAATGATCTGATCAATGCATTATTTTCATTTGCCTTCTCTAGTTCTCTGTCAGTACTGTTGTTATTAGTTGTTTAGATATGAAGTACGATACGGTTCGTTTTTGAGTTGTTATTAGTTATGTAATTTGGCAGACACTTTGATGCAATACATGCTTTCTTATGGTTAATGTAGATTTTATTTGTCCTTTCAAATGAGAATTGTTCTCTTAACGTATAATCCCTGCTCCGTTTTAGTTTGTATGAGATGATTGCTGTATATGTAACTAGAGAATATGAAATTTCCGCCCCGAACCGTGTATCTTCCTATTTCGTGTTAATTGTCACTGGGTGACAGTGAACTTAAGATTTTTTTTCACTTTCAGGATTGCAAAGAACACAAGCAATGGCGAGCTCGGCGAAATCTCTAGAACCTGCATTCCAGGGAGCGGGTCAGAGAATGTATCCTTTTACAGGCTTGTACTTAGTTATATGAATAAATAACGGGTGATTGTGGCACCAATAGATACTCAATTGTTGGATTATTTTCAAGTTATTACTATATGTTTGTTTCAGAATTTAGTCTTGCCAAACTTAACACTACACAGAGGGACTGAGATCTGGAGGATTGAGAACTTCCAGCCAGTTCCTTTACCAAAATCCGATTATGGTAAATTCTACTCTGGTGACTCGTATATTATCCTTCAGGTCTGTTCCTTTACTCTGTGAGATAATTTACCGCTCTGATGAAGTAGTGGTTACGTTCGTTTGGACTTATTGTGTTGTAATTTGGTATCTTACACAGACTAGTCCTGGCAGAGGAGGGGCTTATCTGTATGACATACACTTCTGGCTTGGAAAGGACACTAGCCAGGTATTTTATTGTCCTCGCTCAGTTGTTATTGATTTTTTTTTTGTTGTTCTGGCAAGTTTTAAGTTTTTCTTTGTATTGTTAGGATGAAGCTGGGACTGCAGCTATCAAAACTGTTGAACTGGACGCCATTCTTGGTGGGCGTGCTGTTCAGTGTAGAGAACTTCAGGGGCATGAATCAGATAAATTCTTGTCTTATTTCAAACCATGTCTAATGCCACTGGAAGGCGGTGTTGCATCAGGGTTTAAGAGGGTTGATGAAGAAGAGTTTGAAACACGGCTGTATATTTGTAGAGGAAAAAGAGTTGTAAGATTGAAGCAGGTACATGAACTTCTAAATACTATTGTTTCTTTAATTATTACTTTCATTCGTGAAGACAGAGACGACTTCTCCAAGTGCAAGTATACCAATATTGGGTGGGGATTGGAATCACACACACGACATTGATTGCTAGTTAACTTCATGCAGGTCCCATTTTCCCGATCCTCACTGAATCACGATGATGTTTTTATTCTTGATACAAAAGACAAGATATATCAATTCAATGGGGCAAACTCCAGTATTCAAGAAAGGGCCAAAGCATTGGAAGTAATTCAGTATTTAAAGGAGAAGTATCACGAAGGGACATGTGATGTTGCCATTGTTGGTATGTAAATATGCAACCTCTAAAAGTTATTTTTCTGAGTGCTTCTATATTCTATTACTTCGTTTTAAGCTGCACTTTATGAATATATTTTTCATGCATCAGATGATGGCAAATTAAGGACGGAATCGGATTCTGGTGAATTTTGGGTACTCTTTGGTGGGTTTGCTCCAATTGGTAAGAAGGTTACTACTGAAGATGATATTATAGCAGAGAGGACTGCACCCCAACTGTATAGGTAATTTCTTTCTGGGTTTTATACCTTTGTAGTCATCCATGTAAATCTGGTCTTCTTACAAACTGCACATTTTTCAGTGTTCATGTCAATGAACACTATTCTGGATATATTTTTTCCAAATGAGGAGTGTTTTATACTTCCTCCATCCCGGGAATAACTTCCAATTTAGTCTTTGTTGACTATTTTACCTTCGTTTGTCTAAAAAAATAACCCTAAACCATACAGAACTAATTACAAAAATTATGTTATGAAAGTACAATGGCCATATCTTCATTATACTATATTTTTTGTTTATGGTTTAGGATTATTTTTTAGTCAACTGAAGGTAAAAAAGTCAACGCAATCAAAATCGTAAGCTATTCCTGGGATGGAGGAAGTAATACATAGAAACAACTAAGTTGCTTGGATGAAAGTTAAAAAGTTGTTATAAGTACTGTGACACAGTTTCTTCCTCCTCATTTTGCAAATTCTGTCTTTACATTTCTTGAGAGATGAAGGAGGAGAACTAGTGGTTCACAGTGCTTTCTTGATGCACCTGTTGGTTGATTCTTGACTGCATGTACACTCTCTATCATCTATTCTGAAACTATTTATACTCTTTAGCACGTCAATTTATCAGGCAGATTGATCGGGGATGCATTCAATTCCATGAGGATGAGAAAAATCTTTTTTTTTTTCTTTTCACCATCAAGTATTCATAACTAAAATTTCATAAACATATGGAGATGTGGTTTTATTGTGCTAAACTACTAATAAAGATGAAATGACATCAAGTAGTAGAATTTCAGTGAGTGTGATGGATTGCAACCTAAGAACATGCTGAGCTGGACATTTTGAGAAGCTATATCAGTTTCACTTCTTAATCTGGTACATTTAAATCTGCTTGACTAGTATTTACATGGAAGATTTCTGAATAATACTGTCCATTAGTTTCTGTGCAAAATGAGCTGGGTTCTGATAGTCTACAGGAGAGGGATCTTTTTCTTAATTACGCACAAGAATTTTCTAAATATAAGTCATTTGAAGAAGATTCTTCTCAAAGCTAATCTGATCAATTTGGAGGAGAATTAGCTTAATTTGTTGTTCTCAGAGGAAATTTATCTGAGATGTGTGGACCTCCAAATTTTTGTATCTCATACTTCTTCCTATTTGTTTTATTTAGTTTATTTCTTCAATTTTTTTAATTTGATTTTTATTTTTGCTTGGTTTTTGTTATTTCTTTGATTTTATGTGCTGTGGTTGCAAGTCAAACTATCTCAAATAGGATTCCTTCTGATATTATCATTGCAAATTTTTTTCTAGTATCAGAGACCAGAAGAATTTTCTGTATAGTTCACAGTAGTTTGTGGGAGAATATCATGTCTACATAATTATTCCACACATTAAACGGTAGAATGTTATGTTACAAGGTTGAAACACAGTTGTCCTTTCCTCTTATTGTTGGCTGCAACTTAATAATATGCCGGAGCTGCTAATTTCAGTATTCTTTTGGGTCTTTTCTTATAAAATTTGTAATATCTAATTAATTGTCTTCCTTACAAGTGAAATTACTGCCTTCTATGACGTATCTTACTTTGCTTCTTGGCAGCATTGTTGACGGACAAGTTATGATTATGGATGCTGAACTTTCCAAGTCACTTCTAGAAAATAATAAATGCTATTTATTGGACTGTGGTGCTGAGGTGTTTGTTTGGATTGGCCGTGTTACTCAAGTTGATGAGAGGAAGGCTGCTATTCAAGCTGCTGAGGTAGAATGTTATGTAACGTTTTTTATACTCTTGGAGGAAAAAAAAAATTCTTTTGTGCTTACGTCTTAATGATGTCCAGGATTTTTTAGCTAGCAAGAATAGACCAAAGTCAACACGTATAACACGACTTATCCAAGGCTATGAGAATCATGCTTTCAAATCCAACTTTGGTTCCTGGCCATCAGGTTCAGCACCTTCTATTGCTGAGGAGGGAAGGGGTAAAGTTGCAGGTATGCTCGAGTCTACTGACGTGCCATCTTTGGTTGACATGTTTACTGAATCCTTACAAATTATTCTCACATATTCTAGCATTGCTGAAGCAACAAGGTGTGGGCATGAAGGCAGCAAGTAAAAGTGCTGCTCCTGTAAATGAAGAAATCCCTCCATTGCTTGAAGGCGGTGGAAAAACGGAGGTCTAGTTTCTTTATGAATTGGTTTGCCATACCTCTGTAATTGTGTTACGATGTCTTATATCAAGTTTAAATTATTCCGATGGTATAGGTTTGGTGCATAAATGGCAGTGCCAAAACTCCAGTGCCCAGTGAACATGCTGGCAAGTTCTATAGCGGGGATTGCTATATTGTGCTCTATGCATACCATTCCACTGAAAAGAAAGAAGATTACTACTTGTGTTGTTGGTTTGGGAAAGACAGCATTGAGGTAGGATCTGCTCTTTAGGTTTAATATCATATCCCTGGTTTACTTTTGGAACATAATTAGATCAAACACTCTTGTTTTGAGTTTAATTTTGAGTATGGACCAAAAACAACTACATACTATCCACAGTTTGACAGCGACAATTTCCTCTTCTCTTAACTCGTTAAGTTCCGTTCGCAAAATACTTACCTTGTTATATGCCACTCTAAAGCAAAATAGTTCCCATTTATATGCAATTCTTTAGTAAAACATACCAATCAAAACCAAACTTCATCCAAAACCCTGTTAACGTTATTACTTGCTAGCAATCGTATTGTAAGTCTTAGATGGGAAATGGTTTGGTTAAGATGTGTGGCTGTGTAGATTTTGGTGGTTCTCATGTAAGCTAGGGTCTTATAAGTTTTCCCAGACTTCATTACACACACACACACTTGCCCACACGCGCACACACACACACACACACATTATTGAGTTTCTTGGAAACAATTATTGTAGTGGCTGCAGTAGTTGTTACTTGTTCGCGGTGATGGTGTGCTAAGATGAAGTCGTGATGCCACATAATTGCATGCTCATTGCTTCCTCTGTCACTCAAATAGCTTCCCACTTTTAATTTGGTCAGCATATAAGGTAGGGTAATTGGATAGGTATAAAACTTGGAAGTCAGGTGGTATCTAATGGAGAAGTATAAAACATTGACAGTGTTGGTTTAGTCGAGTATTGTATACAGAGAACGAATAAAGAGTTACTAAAGAACGGATGATGGGCTGGTGAAGTTGTAAATGTGAATGTGTCATGAAGGTATTAGTTTGTGTGGAGGTTCCACTTACCAAAAATGGAAATGGTAAACTTTGATCAGTAGTACAAAAAATGGAAATGTGGAGCTACTTGAGGGATGGAGGAAGAATTAATAGTTGAAAAGGATGGCTAGGGAGTAGGGACTATGTAAATAAAAGTACAAATTGAATATATTTGTGACATGTTACTGGTGGAAAAAGGTCTGGATTTCTGGAATGTGATTGGACTGTCAATAAGTCTTAACTCTTAAGAAAGAATTAGTTTGCGTATCTCGAGAACCCGTTGCATTCATTCTGTAATTTATCACTAAAGGTATTTTCTTGAGAAACCAGATAAAAGGAGGACTTTATCATTACCCCTGCACTCGCCACTCGGTAGTTGATACATGACCTTGTTAAGCTGAATATACCTGCATGCTTATATCATCAATATTTTATTTACTTTCTGCACTCAACGTGTTATTGTATTATGGGTCTGGAGAACTTGCTGCTTGCAATTTCTGAACATAAGAACAACTTGCGTTGCGTGCATAAGTTTGATTGTATCACTGGAAAACTGACCTTTTTTTCACAGGAGGACCGTGATATGGCTTCCAAATTAGCTACTACAATGTATAACTCGCTGAAGGGACGGCCAGTGCAGGTAATACAATAACAAACTATATTGACACATTAATATTTTGATTTTTTAAGATACCGAATGAGATACAAAGTATGCTTCATCCAGGGTCGGATATTTCAAGGGAAAGAGCCACCACAGTTTGTTGCTATTTTTCAGCCTATGGTGGTCCTTAAGGTGCCTTTTTCACTTATTCTTTGGAACTGTCAAGGCAAAAGCATGTATATTTTACTTCGTAAAAGCAAAAAATGTAACCATTCTCTCTTGACAATCTCAAATGCATTCTTAGGGTGGTATCAGCTCTGGTTACAAGAACTATATTGCTGACAAAGGTCTAAATGATGAAACATATAGTGTCGATGGTGTTGCTCTCATCCGCATATCTGGAACTCCTGTGCATAACAACAAGGCTGTTCAAGTTGAAGCTGTATGCTCTCCACCATTTTTTATGTGCTCTTACTGCTATTTCTGATTCCTGAACTGTAGGAATGCCCTTTTCTTTTGTACTTGTTTGTCAAAAAACTATCTTTTTTGTTTACCTGCACATCCCAATAGAAAATCTTGCTATATTATTTGCTTTAGTGAGAAAATCCTGATCTGATAAAGCTGTTACATAATCAGCCTACCTTCACATTCATTGTCTATTTTTAAGAATTTTTTTTGAAACACTATTTTGACATGCCATACTACATGGTTCTATGATTTCTTGAGGACTTCTGAATGTGTAGCTCTAAGCCCTCATATTGACTTGGAAATCTAAGGCATTATTTGGATGCGTAGAACTGGTAGTTGGAACTCATCTTGGTTGAGGTTTCATCTGAATCTTAAATAGCATAAGCATAATAATCATTTGTGGGTATTCGAGAGGTTAAATTTGAAACAAAACAGACTTAATCTCAAAGTTCCATTTCCTGGTGCAACATTGCAGAGAACTTCCATTTGATTTACTGATCCTATTTGTTAATATCTATTATGATCTTAGGTGCCAGCATCTTTGAATTCAAACGAATGTTTTCTACTGCAAACTGGATCCTCAATTTTCAGCTGGCATGGTAATCAAAGCACGTACGACCAGCAGCAGTTAGCAGCCAAAGTTGCAGAATTTCTAAAGGTGGATATGTTGTGTCTAAGCTGCATCATATTATAAGTTCTTGTTCATAATAATGATTACCTGGTTTGGGAAAATTTTACCACATGTGTTGTCTCCTAAACTAAGTGAAGAAAATAAAATAATGCATGTTAGCATGTTCATAAATCATGGAAAAGCCAATAACTGCTTCCAAATTTCTTCAACCTGAACATTTTTTCAGTAGTTAAGTTAAGAGTGTTTCCAGCAATTATATACAGGAACAGCATTGCAAACTTTCAGAATTATTATTGAACAAGTGAAAAGTGTAGTCATTAGTGAAATAGACTACTGGGCCATTCTTTATATTCCCGCCAGATGGTATGATGTTGAGTTGATTATCTAAGATGCTGTGTATCTTCTAGTATGTAACAGTATCGTTTATAGAGTGTTGGTGTCCTAGTATTTATGTAACTTGTAACCTGAATTCTCAGTTTATGACTGATGTTGTTGGATCAAGAGAGTTGCTCGAGTTGATTTTCTTAAACTTAATTGGCCTTGTTGAAGTTGTTAACTCAAACTTCTGTTAAAAATAATTCTTAAATTGTAATAGCTTGAAAAGAAGAGAGCAACTTCTATTACAGCATCTGTGGTAACTGTTCACTTTATTAATGACTCAGCCTGGATCAGCTGTCAAACACACTAAAGAAGGGACTGAGAGCTCATCATTTTGGTTTGCTCTTGGAGGTAGTAAACAAAGTTACACAAGTAAGAAAGTGTCTCAAGAGGTTATCAGAGACCCTCACCTATTTTCGTTCTCCTTTAACAAAGGTAGCAATACTGGTATATGCAATATATTTTTCTTCTATAGAGACCTTGATATTTAAACTTTTGTTTTTCTAACTTACTTTTTTATGCAATTGCCTTCTTGTGGACTCAGGAAAATTTGAGGTAATATACACAACTTAAAATTGGCTTAATACCACCTAGTTAGTATGCATCATAAGCCTATACATTCTCATAATCTAGGTTGAAGAGGTATACAACTTCTCGCAAGATGACCTTTTAACTGAGGACATTCTGATACTTGATACACATGCTGAAGTGTATGTTTGGGTAGGACAATCAGTGGACTCAAAAGAGAAGCAAAGTGCTTTTGAAATTGGACAGGTATTGCTCTCTTTGTTTCTTTTTGAAAAAAGAATAGATATCCAGTTGCTGTATTGTGTTTCATCTCTGTTATATGATAAGTGAAAGCATATTACAGAAATATGTTGAGATGGCTGCAACACTGGACGGTTTGCCACCCAATGTTCCATTATACAGAGTAACTGAAGGAAATGAGCCATGCTTCTTCACCACCTATTTTTCATGGGATGCAGCAAAAGCTAATGTATGTTTCTCTTATTCTTCACCTTATATTTTTTTTTATCTATGCATTGGTTGGGGATTTCTGTTGCAAATATGAAAAATGTATGCTGCCTGTTTGGGAAGAGTTTCATCTCCTGGCTTTTGACCTCATATAATCACAATTTGAAGTTGAACAAGGGAGTAGTTTTTAAAGTAAGCCACACAAACCTTGGAATAACAGCTTGTGAACCCACAGAGTCTTGCTGCATTTCACATCTGCTGACAGTCTGCTTATGTCACTCACACTCTCTCTCACCAATCCCCCCCTCTTATCACCTACTTGACACCCCAATCGTTCGCACCAAACAATGATGTAATAATCCTCCTAACCCCACCCCAGCTCACTTGTTCTTATTATAAGAACCAATAACTGAATCTCAAACCAAAACAAATCAACGTTATTCTCCAAAAACCAAATTCTTCACCAAATAGGGTGATCATTCCAATCTGTGATAAGTTTGATCGATGACTTATCGTCGAATTGAATTCTGATGTTCACCCTTAGTATTATTGACGTGAAAATTGCTTGCTGCACTTGTGTACAAGCATTATAGGCTAGCAGCTGGAATGCTTGAGAACTGAATATACACAAGTCGTGGTCGTACTTCAGATGAGCACAACTGCACAAGCATAAGCCAGAAAGGAATATGCTCGATTAATTGACTCGTTCTTTGTTCAACATGTCTTATAGTAATTAGTAACATTAGCTGATCACATAAACAGGATGGTCATCTTCTAGAGTATATGAAGTTGTGATTGGTTTTCATTCTTAACATTGTTCAGTTTTATTCATGGCGTATGCTACATATTATCATATTGAAACTTTGTATTTTATTTTCTTTGAATAGACTCATGGAAACTCATTCCAAAAGAAGGTCATGCTATTCTTTGGTGTTGGTAATGAGGTAAGTAAAATTTTCTGTTGAGTGCACAAGATGTTGTGTCTAGTGCGTTTTTTGTTTATATATCTGATTCTTTGCCTATGACTATGATAATTGGTTGGAAAAAAATTAAGGGATCAAATAAGTTGTCATGCGACTTGTTCGTGATAATATTCTTGTGCGGTTATCTTCGAGTCTCGTTATTCGAGTTCACATGTTTGCCATCTTAATTTGTATTTTCTTTTCTAGTTATAACCGCACTTCCAAAATTTTACTTGATATTGATCTGCAAAACAGGAGAGATCAAATAGTCCAAATAATGGGGGACCAACCCAAAGGGCTTCTGCTTTAGCTGCTTTGAATTCTGCATTTAGTTCAACTTCAACACCAAAAGCTGTTTCAGCTCCAAGGCCTGGAGGACCAAGCCGGGGGTCACAGAGAGCAGCTGCGGTCGCTGCTCTATCATCTGTTTTGACTGCAGAAAAGAAATCACCCGATGTCTCTCCTGCCAAGGTGCGGCCTGGTAGAAGCTCACCTGGAGAATCTAGCCCCCCTGGTATTGTTTTCTTTAATTGTTCTAAGTAATTAATTGACCTGAGTGATTAGCAAAATTGCATCTACCTCTTAGATTCTTGTATCGACTTTGGAGGTACTGCCTAGAAATAGCCAAACCCGCAACCCATGAAAACCCAAGAATATGAAGTTAAAAACTCCACTGCACTTACCATAGAACGTTAAAGATGCCTTTGTCGACGGGATATATAAAGTTCTTTACTAGGGACGGGTCTCCCAGCAATCAGGTCATCCAGCAGGGGTGGTAGCTTGGTAGGGGTGATAAGTTCTCCAATTATTCTTTTTAAAATTGTCCTGCTCTAGTCCCACACATGTAGAAATCATTTGGTTGAAATGTAGTTTTACCAAACTTACTGACGGAGCCATGTACCAAACAAGCTGAAGCTAAACATGGCTGTTGGCTATTCAACAAATCATCTTTAACTCATGCCTCTATGCTCTACATAATCATATTCCTTGGCCTGTGCCTTCAGCCTTCCAAGATGGATGACATTTTCTTGTGATAACTTGTGTTTGCCGGCTGTAGATTACTTTCCTTTCCTTCCTTTTCAATACGAAAACGTTTCACTTTGCTAAACTTCTTTTTGTTTGTGTTGTGTTGTGTTATCAGTGACGATATATCTGACACATTAATATTGTTAGTGTATAAAATACTTTTACCAGCTTAACTTCATTAGTTCTCTGGATCAAAATTTCTTAGTTATTTATAACGTGAGTAATACCTTTTTGTAATTCTAGCAGCTCCTGTTATGACCCAAGATGCTGTTGAAGATGAGGACATTAAAGAAGCTTCAGGAGCAGAAGAAAATGAAACAGTTGAGCCTGTCCCAGAGGCTAATGGTGAGGATGCCGAGTCAAAATCAGAGACTGATCTGGAAGAAAATGGCTCTGAATGTAACCAGAGTACATTTAGTTATGATCAACTGAAGGCTAAATCAGAGAACCCTGTCACTGGAATTGACTTTAAACGCAGAGAGGTTTGTTTTCTTTGCAGCATTTGTGTTTTTGTAAATGACAAAATGGTGATCCATCATGTTATATATCTTCTGGGGGATTGTAAACTTCAAAAATTGCATCTCGGTGGTGTTTCGTATGTAATGGTTCCCTGGTAGGTACAAGCAAATATTGGGCACTTTTTATCGTATCTAAATAATCCAGTGGGTATATTAGTATTAGGTTTAGGTGAGGTTGAGTTTGCAAAGGTCCAACTTCAGGGTATCAAATCTGTACTGTATTATTTTACATCCTTATATTAATCCCCTTTCTGATTCATATTATCTGTCCAGGCTTATCTCTCTGATGAAGAATTCCAGTCCATACTAGGTATGACAAAAGAGGCCTTCTATAAGTTACCTAAGTGGAAGCAGGACATGCACAAACGGAATGTCGATCTCTTCTAGGAAATGGAGTCATCAAACTCAGTTATTTCCGTCCTTGCTCTATTTGTTATTTGTTTTGTTTCTATCTGTCTCCACTCCACAACTTCCTCTACCGTAATGCCTGGATCACATAAAATTTTTGTTGTCTACCGATTCCATGCATCAGGATGTTGATATTGTTTTTGGTTATCTGGCATCTTTGTGAAGAGTGAGTCTCCACATGCCTGTGGGTCTGAAGTCTGAACTGCAGATTTTAGTTTGAAGACAAAAGTCGGTTCCATTCTTTGATTTGGTTGGGTTGTATTTGAGTTTGTGATTCTTGAAGTACCTTTCTCCCTGCAAGAGTATCTATTAGTATAAATTACTCAAAGTTTGAGTTAGAAGCGTGCATATGAATTGAATTTGTACATGCCAAGGAATGTATATATTTTTTTTTTATGGGACTTTGGGATGTTGTAATTGTTGTACTCTTTTGAGATTGAGACTCGTGACATAATCAGGATATTAGTTTGTGTATTCATGTTTTTGGTGCTAAAATTTTAGTTTTATGTATGCCTGGAACCCTCTGTCCAGTTCGTCCAGCCCTTTAAGACCCATTCCCTTATGATTTTGACTGAGATGTAGTATAAGCTTAGGGCCTGCTTGGTTTTGGAGATGCATTTGACTTGTAAGCAGATGTCACAATACCACACTCACGTTCTAGTGTATTACAACTAAACACAAAATATCAATTGGTATAGGACTAAGACTTTGTATCAGGTAAAACTTAGGTGCTTTTAATCGGTTTTCTAAATTTTAGTCTTAACGTTCCATTAAGAACTTCACGAATTAAAGGAGTTCTATTAACCCCCCTGGAAGAAGTAACATACTGGAACTCAAAAGCTAGCCCACAATTATGGCTGTCCATAAAATGGACCGAACCAAAAAAGAATGAAAATGTAGGTTTTTGATTCTATATGGTCCGGTTATCAATTCTAATTAAAGTTGATTTTCGGTTCGATTTTCATAAATAATCAGAAAAACTTCAATTTCATAACTGAATCAGTATTTATTTTACACTCTTCTCCTCCATAGCTTCACCCTCACCATCCTGGACACCCCAATTCTGATTTCTCTCCCGGATGCCAACTCCACCTCTTCGCCTCTCTACTCGGCCGCCTCGACCTCCCTCCACCTCAGTGTCCACCATTAGCTCCACTTCACGGCAAATATGTTAGTAGGTCCTGGTTCTTTCATTTTGCGATCTTGTCTACAACGGCCTTTTCATTAGGCAAACCAGAACGGTTCGGTTCAATTTTCGAACAAAAACCTTAATTTTAAACTTCGATTTTTTCAATTCCGGCTCAGCCCTCACAGTACCTAAATGAACATGGTATACATTCCCAATTTCCCACATAAACCCATAGAAGCCGTATCATAAACCCTTTTCCTGGGCAGCCTTTGTTCCTGAAACGACGTCCTTCTCCAATTTTCCACAGCTCCTCCACGCCTCTACTGACAGGCTGAGTCTCGCCATTCTCCATCGATCATGAAGAAATAAAACACCACCTCATATCTCCAGGTAATTTTCCCTAACATTCAGTTATAGATGATTGATGTATGCTAATTTATCTATTTCATTCATTCATTTTTGGATAATTTGATTTCATGTTGGATATGGTGTCTCTTGAGTTTACTGTGTGTCTATTTGAATGGATATTGACAATGAAGCAGTTGGTGATACGATTCCCCTGGTTCTGAATGGATATTGGTTTCAATGTTTGCATATGACTATGAGACTATGTTTACTGTGTCTACTGTCCACTAATGTTTACAACTAATGTTTTCTACTGAAACAACAAACTCATGTTGTAATGTGGATTATATTGCTATCATTGTTTTTTTTTTTAATTTTTATTGCTATGCTATCCTTGATCTTGTATGTATTTTGGAGACAATGACTTGCTTGAAACTTGGGCTTGTTCTCTTCGTCTGATCAGAACTGAACTGAATTGTAGTACATGATTTAATCAAGAACAAAAACTAAAAGCAAGCACTAGCAAGGTTGGTATAATAGCATTATTTTTATAAGTTTTGTATACAATTATAAATTACTTCCCGTAAGTTAGATTGATATAGTTGACACATTATTTTGTTGTATAAAAGTGAATGTATATATAACTTCTCGTAAGTGAATGTTTTAAAGAAAATTTTGAAATTTTCTTTTTATTGGCACGAGTACTAATTTTTTTTGTTTAGCCCAGGGTTAAAAAATTCCTGGATCCACCCCTGGTGAGAAGAGTTATGGGGAAATCGAGAACATTATCATCGTTAATTGGAGAAATGGGTTTCATTAGAGGAGGAGGGAAAATCAATTGGTTCCCCGGTCACATGGCCTCTGCCACTCGGGCCATTCGTGACCGCCTTAAACTCGCTGATTTCGTCATCGAACTCCGTGATGCTCGTGTAAGTACAATTATGTCCTCTATCATTATTGTTTCTTCTTATGTAATGGTTTCCATTGAATCGATTCATGCTGTTAAACAAACTGAATAATTAATTGTGTCCAAATTTGCGAATTTTGGTGATGTGGGTGGGTGCTTCATTATTAGCGCCTTCTATGCTTTAGTGTTCATTAAAATATAATGGACTTTTATTCATTAGAATAGCTACTTTGTTTCTTCAATAAATTCTTAATTTTTTGAGCTTACAAGTGTTTTTGGTGATGTGGGTGCTTCATTATTAGTGGCTTATATGCTTTAGATTTCATTTAAATGGACTTTTCTTCATTAGAATAGGTACTTTGTTTCTTCAATGAAGCTCTTATTTTTTTGAGTAAGCTATTCTCCTAGGGTGTACTTATATGGGAAATTAGAGGAACCAACCTAACACTTGGGTTTTTGGTTGTGTGGTTATTCCTATTTCTTAATATTTGAGGTTTATGTGCAATTTAGGGGATGAGTCAGCATGTGGTTCTTCCTATGATAATTTTGACCATCTAACACCAAGTTGTTTTTGTATTTTGGGCAGATACCTTTGTCATCTGCAAATCAAGACTTGCAGACTATGCTCACAGATAAAAGGCGGGTCATTGCTCTCAACAAGAAAGATTTGGCGAACACCAACATCATGCATGTATTAATTTCTCACTCCTTCAGTGTTGTCTTTAAACTTTGTAAAGCACATTTTCTTGTTTACGTTTGCTACTTCCGGATGCAGTATTAGCAAACCTCACAATGTATCAAGTGTTTGTTTATGGTGTTTGCTAAGTTCACTAGCCATCATAAGGCAACCTACTTCACTTTTTTGGTATCACAAGATATTTGCACCTTTTATGTTATGCAGAAATGGGAGCGCTGTTTTAAGTCATGCAAACAAGACTGTATTTCATTAAATGCTCACAGTAATAGTTCTGTTCAAAAGGTGGTACCCTGTGTCTGTGTCTTGCAACCCATTTATTACTTGAACTTATACTAAACATGTTCTGATTTGCTGTTGATATTGCCAAAGCTTCTTGATCTTGTAGAATACAAATTGAAGGAGGTAATTTCTAGGCAGCCAACATTGCTTGTAATGGTGGTTGGTGTTCCTAATGTTGGAAAATCAGTTCTAATAAATTCCATCAATCGAATAGCATCAGCTCGCTTTCCCAGTGAGTTTCTGTACTTGATGGTCCACACTCCTGGAAAATCTTTTAGCCACCATCATCTCTAAGCAAGCAATGATGGTCATAGCTATATCTTAGTGCAGGAGAAAAGGAAGAAACGAGCAACTGTAGGACCTTTACCTGGAGTTACTCAAGATATTGCTGGATTTAAGGTAAATATAGTTGTTGAGAATATAGCAAATGTGTAGATCCGGTTGTTTTGTGGATCTTGAAGAGTCTTGGTTTATCCCGACTAACTTGAGGTGCATGATTATGTTAAGAAAGGAAAATCAATTATTATAAAATTCAGGTTGTGTTTGCCAGTGATTTAAAAACCTGCTTATCTGCTTTTGTCACTACAAAAGCAGTTCTTTAGTGTTTTCTATGCAGTTGCTTCTCGAAAATAAACTGTCAAACTGCTGTAAGCTGTAACTTAGCTACTTAAAGCGCCTTAGAAGAATTTACCTAATTTAGCTACTTTATTCCCTCTAGCTGAGAATTTAAGATATACTTTTTCAGATTTTTTTACAAGTAGGATTTTAAATAGACAGACTTAACCCTTAACCCATAAATGGTTTTTCTCCTTTTTTATGGTCAAATGTACACCAAAATAAAACATGGCACACCACATATATACCATCTAAACAGATAAGCCACAGTCAGAATTAAATATGCACAGTAATTACCAAATTACTCACCTGAAATACAGGGGGCTACAGTAGTGAGATAGGGTATGGTTGATATTTATAAAAAAACTCAGAAAAGTTTTTAGGATAGGGGATAAGCCACTAAGCCAGGCAATTAAATATGACATGGTCTCTATCTTCTACAGCAGCTTTACAAACTTCACCTTGAGTTGAGTATCAGTAATTAGTTTCATGCTCTACAACCTTTTTTTACGAGAAAACCTGTATTATACAGCTAGCCAAGCAACATAGCTTATCATACTAGTAGTTCTTTAGTTCCAGACAAAGGGAGCCCAATTTACTTTTATAGGCATCGGAGGGAAAAAATGATTATACAGAAGCTTGATTATGAGTGATACTACCTTGAAAGAGTCCATCCTACTGAGATCAGCTGAGGAGAATGTACTTAGATAATCTCTGTGCTTGAAAGGAGCTGCTTCTACCAGGCTGTTTCATAACTTTTTTAGGATTGACAGTCCAAATGATGGCATGCTTGAGTTTATAAGCATAATTCATTGAATTGACATGGAGTTCTGAGTATCTTTATATAGATTGAATTAGCTGTTTTATTCCTGGCCAAAACCTCTTTATATTGATTCCTCCTCTAGCTTTCTCTTGGCTGATGAAATGACACTTAACATTACTTTTCTTACCATGTTCCTTAGGTGACCATAGATAGTTTCACGTAGATATTCTTAATCATGTCCTCAACTCCAACAGGAATGATTAAGATTGGAGTCCCGAAATGTAATTTGCTCATTAAGATAGTTGTTATCATAATCTGTATTCGATTGACTACCAGCAATGCTTAAGGTCTTTGCTGCCCAGCTTTGGATTCTTATTCAGCTTAAGAAATGTCCTGGCAATGCGATGGGAATTCACCTCCAGGAGAACCAATACCATACAAAATTAGCAACCTTTCCTCCTTTACACCACCGGATACACAGCATATAGACATTTTATCGTTATTTCCACAGAAGTTGCGTATTAATTATCTTTGATCTTTTGCCTTTATATTAATTTTCCATGACCCTTATTCTGATCCTTTATATATAACTAAATACAGATTGCAAATCGACCTAGCATATATGTTTTGGACACTCCTGGGGTGTTGGTTCCGAGTATCCCAGACGTAGATACCGGGTTAAAGCTAGCTGCAACAGGTTCAATAAAATTTAGAAGCCTATATTTGTTTGTAATAATTGTATCTGCCTTCAAGTCCAATTGTTAGTACACTCCTTCCATTATGTTTAATTTTAGCCCATAAATCTGCAACTTGACAAAATTATGTGGTTTAATCTGATATACAATCTTATGCAGGTTCTGTCAAGGACTCTATAGTTGGTGAAGAACGAATTGCTCAGTACTTGCTGGCAGTTTTGAACATCCGAGGCACTCCTCTCCGTTGGAGGCACTCCAGTGTGACCGAATCCAAAGGGGTTCATCCACATATTATAGATAAACCTAGCTATGATATTAAAGATCGTTTGCCAAACAAGAACCCACCTCCTAGTAAATCTGCTGAGGTAATAGTTACCACACCTTGCTGTTGAATAATTAATTGCCAGTCATCTTACTTCATCAGTACGTAGAAGAGTTTGGCCTCTCTATTTTTGTTTAGTTCGACATTATGCGCACATGTCTCCGCCCTGTGTTCGTTTCATGCATCATAAAGTTCATTATGGAAATAATCTGTTTTTGCAGGATATTGTTACCCGAGTTCAACAAGGGCTTTGTTCCACGCTGAACAAATTTGATGGAAGCATGGAGGATGAAAATGACCTGGAGAATCTTATAGACCAACAGTTTGAGGCATTGCAAAAGGCTCTAAAGATACCCCATCAAAGTGCAGAGGCCCGAATGATGATTTCCAAGAAATTTCTGACATTGTTTAGAACAGGCAAACTTGGTCCTATTATCCTCGATGAGGTCCCTGATTACGATGATTCTGTTCACTGAGACCTTGTTACTTGTATGCATGTTATCATGTTATGTTACCCATGAACTTGTGAGAAATTGAATTCTCTGTGATTTCATATGAGGAAAAGCAAGACTAACAGATTTTCATGATTTTAGGAAGGAAAACGAGACAAGATGATATTCGCACTACTCTCTTGAATACGACATGTTTTTATTTATCTTTTTGAAATGGAAATTTCATTAATTAAGCACTAAGGAGTTTGATAGTAGGAGCAATTACTGCGGAGGGGGGAATTTTTTTTTATTTTATATATAGTAGAGTGAGACAGTTTCATTTTACGTCACAGTGACCAATTTATATACAGTAATATGGTATAACAACAACCCACTCAATTTGTATTTTTTGAATGATTTTCTGGCGAAATCAATGGTTTTGTTGTCGGAGTTTTAATTTTCCCTCCATAAGTCCTGGCCTGGTTTTTTCAATTCCGGTTCGGTTCTAGATTGATGCTCGGCCCTCACAATTCCTAAAAGAACATTGTATTCATTCCCAATTTCCCATATAAACCCATAGAAGCCGTATCATAAACCCTTTTCCTGGGCAGCCTTTGTTCCTGAAACGACGTACTTCTCCAATTTTCCACAGCTCCTCCACGCCTTTACTAACAGGCTGACTCTCGCCATTCTCCATCGATCTTGAAGAAATAAAACACCACCTCATATCTCCAGGTAATTTTCCCTAACACTCAGTTATAGATGATTGATGTATGCTAGTTTATCTATTTAATTCATTTTCTCATGTCTACTCATTTTATTCATTCATTTTTGGATAATTTGATTTCATGTTGGATATGGTGTCTCTTGAGTTTACTGTGTGTCTATTTGAATGGATAGAGAAGTAGAGAAGACAGTCAGGGGAGAAGTTGAGATTGCTGCTAGAGCAGCTACAAAATTAGGAGCAGGAGTCGAGACATATGCGAGATCAGGTACATGAGCAGGCGAAGATGTTGGAGCAGTTCCGGCAATTTATGACCACATACACTCCACCCCCACAACCCTCTAGTTCGTAGGTTTTATTTGCTGTATGGATAATCCACCACCCTCTACTTCGTAGATTTTATTTGATGTACGGATAAATTTATACGATATAAATAAATTATAATTATATTTGTGCCATTAAAATTGTGTGCTTTTAAATTTCCGTATATATAAATTATATTTGTAATAAAAAAAATTATATTTGTAATTAATTTTTTTTAAATACACAGATTCTAACGGAATCTGTTCATTTCGTTAGAAAGTTTCTAACGGAATGAACAGATTCCGTTAGAAAATGTTCTAGCGGAATATGTATATTCCGTTAGAAATTCTGGCCGGTTCCGGTTTGAACTGGAACCGTATTTTCTAAGGGAATTCTATATTTCGTTAGAAATTGTTTCTCACGATGTTTTGCCCGTTAGAAATTTCGTTAGAAACCTAAATTTCCGTTAGAAATTCCGTTACTAAAACGCTGTTTTTTTGTAATGGTTATAACAAAGCATGGACATGTAACTCAAGTTATAAACGGTAACATTAATATATATAACCATAACCACACCTCTTAAAACTATAACAAAACATTTGAAAAAAAATCAAATCATAAATGTTTCGCTGAAGCTAAAGCCCTAACACTAATACTTAATATTACAACAATATGTCGTATAACTATACATATGAGTTAAAAATAATAACATGCAACTACCCAACATAAGATAAACATTGTAACATTAATGCTTATAATCATAGCAATGTATCTTTAAACTAAAAAACAACTCTTAAGACTATAACAAAGCACAAAACATGCAACATATATTAACAACAACAATAATAATAATAATGCCTAAACCACAATAGTATATCTTAAAACTATAACACTACTTCTCAAAACTATAAAACAACATTTACAAAAAAATGAATCATGAATATTTTACCAAACTAAAAATACTAATGGTACTGCTTAAACCTACAATAATAGGTCTTGAAGCTATAACATGTACGCTAAAGCAGTAATAGGCGAAAATATTCGACATAAGCTAAAAGCATAACAATTATGCTTAAAACTATATCACCAGCTCTTAAAGCCATAACAAAACACCAAATTGCAAAAATCGATTTTCACTGTATGGATTTCAGATCTAAAACCAAATCTGAAAATTTCAAATCGTAAAATCAGCGAAAAAAATAAAAAATAAAAGGTCAAATTTCACTTTGAAATGAGATTTAATGAAAAAAATAGGTGAATTTGTTGATTTGAACATTTTAGCAAAATTCAGCGAAATCGAGAGAATAGAGGAGGAGGGGGGGGGGGGGGGGGAGAAAGAGGGAGAGAGATTGATGTTTCCCTCCCTAGAACTTTTCTAGAGAGGGAAATATTTGTTGGGTTTTGTAAATTTTATGTGAATGTGTGTTATATGGATATTTATATAAATGTTTATAACCTGGTTGTAGTGTTTCTGACCGGTTCTTTATTGTAGAAATCGAATTTTCCTATAAATTAGAAAAATCTTCCCTTTTACTATACTTACTTTTTAAATATTTATAAGATGAAAGGGCGATGGGGTGTCGTGGTAAGGCGATCGCCCTTTCACCTTATGAATATTTAAATTAAAAAATAGTATATAATATTAATTTAAAAAAATTCAGTTTTACCTTCTACAATATTTTTGTAAATAAAGCTATATTTTTTTACAATGATCTAATTTTTATTTTAGTATTTTAAAATTTAACGGAATAAATATTTTAATTCTTTTATTTATTGGCTGTTGTCAGGCAGAGCGAAGCCTGAATATAGAAAATTCCATCTAAACTTTTAATTTAGTTGGTGATAAGTTTATGCTAAACATAGTGTGACATTATCTTCACAAAGTGATTTCATATCTAAGTGAACCTAGATATTCGCTAAGATTACATTTATGTCTCATAATTCAAAATCTTAAATTTATTATATAATATACTAAAAAAATATTATATTGTATGATTCGGACGTATTGTATAATATCAATCATTTATAGGTATATGTTTCTAAATATTTAAAATAGTATGTTGGGACTTGGGGTACATTGTGTTGTAGAGATCATGCAAAACCTATATCTATGTGTGGATGCTAAGGTGTTCAGTCTGGATCACAAGTTGAATACAATATTGCATTGGTGTCATAGATATACAATTTTAATAATTTATGAAATGGAATTGGACCATAAGTATTGCCATATTCAGTTTTAATATAATAATATCTTACCAATTTTAGCACAGTAGATTTCAAATAAATTTAGATTAACACCTCCATTTAACTAAAAGTTGTCAATGGAAAAGTCATGCAATTTTCCCGAGAGGTAAGAGTTCGATTCGACAATTATTTTACCAACCTGTTACTATAATTCACACTTTATCCGCCTCTCTAATTTCAAATGAAACGACAAAAAAGAAAGGCGATCAAAAAAAAAAAACACATTCGAGATCACCCAAATCATACATTTTGCACATGAAATGTCGATCACATAGCTTTTTTGGTTTGGTCATTAGTTGGATGCACCAAACCTTAGATTTAAAAATAAAATATAAAAAAATTATGGTACCAAAACTTGGGGGGTAAATTATATGGTATAGAGAATATATTTATGATGCTAAAAATGAGATTTTTTCTAATTTGTCACACTTGTGGTTGAGTGTGCATCTGAGTATCATGACACATGAGAATGACTTCTAACGTATTTGCATGATGTCGTGAGATGTCAATTTGCAATTACTTTTGAAATTAAAAAAATGTATAACATTATACTCCAATTTAAAAATTTCACTTTTCATTTTGAACTGTCTCGATTTAAAAGTTCCGTTTCTTTAAATAAAAAATCTCTCATATACTTTATATATTATCTCTTATACTTTATTCACTTTTTATCATATTTTATCCAATCATTTATAATTTATAAGTTCTTTTCTACTTTATCACTTTTTCTTAAAATTTATGTCCGGTCCCGCAGAACTTTTAAATCGAAACAGAGTAAGTATAAAACAAATAAAATCTACTTATGTTCATATTCAATTTGCATATCCGATTTTTAACATGTATTACAATCTATGTCTTAAATATTCTACTTACTCATTGATCCATCACCCATGACAAATGAATTATCTACGACCCATGGAGACTTATTGTATATTTTTATAATCATTAGGCTTCAGAACAAAGTGGATAACTATGTACATATAAACTTGAAGTGATTAGCCACATATCCAAGTAAATTAATGATAAGTGATATATTTGCATGCGCTTTCATCTTGATTCATTTTCACATTATAATGCTACTATATTTTTTTTAACCCTAATACAATGAGTTATGATTGACTTGAAGAGCCTTTTGTGCATGGACAAAGTCACAAGATGACCATCCTTTTAGGCGTAGAATCCGGTATGCTGCAACACCAGAAATGGCTCCTAAAGTTGGCGCCACAAGATATATCCAAAGGTGATCAAATCTCCATGAAACGAGAGCAGGTCCTAGCGATCTCGCTGGATTCATCGATCCTCCTGAAATAGGTCTGCAATCGATATATTGGTGAAGTTACTGTTGAGCCAACAAAATAAAACGTTTCGTTTCAATTTAAATATAGGGTTTATATAGGGTGTGCGGTTCAATATTTACCCTGTGATTAGCACCCCTAGTGCAATGGCTGCTCCAACAACAAATCCAGATGATTCTTTTGGCTAGAAATGCAAAAAAATAAAATAAAATTCAGTTCACCCGTTCATAAGTTAAAGAATAGGTCAATAAGAAATTTGTTAGAAATCTTGAAATAGCGTACCTGTTGAGATTCACTAATTAAGGATGTTATCAAGAATAGAATGATGAAGGTTGCAATGAACTCCACGAAAAAGGCTGCTTTGGGTCCATGAAGCGGTAATGTCATCACTATACTTGGTTTAAGTCCATACACAAATTGTCCAGAATACGTAGCCAATACAGAACCCCCTACTTGTCCAAGTATGTAAGGTGGAACCTTTCAAACAACAGAAATCAAACTTGAATGGAAATGAGAATGAACGCCTCATAATAAAAAGAGTTAACTTTTACATGTAACAATAATATGAAGATGTTGTTTACCTGTGACCATGGAAAAGGACCTACTGTTGCAAATGCGATTGTTACTGCTGGATTAACATGTCCACCAGAAATGCTACCTAGAGAGAATACTACCACAATTACTGTCAAACCTGCTGTTGCAGCATATTCTAATAGCCCCGTTTCAATTCTCATAATCTGTAGGTTTGCTATTATCCCACCAATACAAAACATCAACATGAATGTTCCTACTGCTTCTGCAATGACCTGCAAGTTCATATATACATACTATATCATAAACTAATGTATATTCCGACCAAACATTAGTGTTTGATTATTTTTACCTTTCGTATTAGCTTCGTGTCTATCAGTTCCCACAAAGCTTTCTTATCTTCTTCATTTGCATTGCCTGATGTCCTAGTGCGTTGCAATTCTATATCTTCTTTATGCTCGAGACTTGTTGAAGTGCTTACTGAAATATCATCATGTAAATAAGAATCCTCGCTTTTCATGATTTGGCTTCTTTAGCATCACATGTTTAATATAATTGTCTTATATATGGAGTTTTATCAAGAGGTAGTGATGTTGTAGATCACTACTTGTTGCAAGATCAAGAAAACCACAAAACTAGGTCGTTGGTATCAGGCACACGATTCTCGTGTTGCTCCTAAGTTAGAGCATGTATAGTTATCATGTAAATTTGATGTCCCTGTAAGGAAGTTAGTTGGTTCACTAGATCACCTAAATCTTTTAAAGTATATACGTTAATATTTTAATCCGTTTGACATTTTTAGTTTGCTTTATACTTTTAATTCACTCTACGATGACTTTTTAATTTAATTTTACAGTCTATCAAAATCGTAGAGCAATAGTTTTAATGCATGTATAATTTATAGGTTACACATTATTTGTAATCTAAAATTTATTTTTTAAATGTAATAAATATTTAGTATAGATAAAATGTGTTTTATATAGTTATTATTGCAACGCGTTTTAAGGCGTTTGCATCTTCATATTTTTTTAAATTTTAACACTTTTTGATTTACACTTTTATTTACGTCCACGTCCTCGTCCACGCTCCAGGTGACTTAGTTAGCTCACCATTTCTTCTAACAATGTCCTAGTTAAGTGTCACAGACGTGCAAAAAATACGAACCAAAGTTTATGTATATTGGTGCCTCTTGTATAGCAAAATACACTATATGACTTAAATAGGATTTTTATAATTTATGTTGTTGGCCTTCATAATTTCATTTTTTCGAGTATTTGAAATTTATCCTATAATCTATATTTTTAATCTTGTCAAGGTGACCTAAATAAAAGTGAATATTAATAATTACAGAAAATTACATAAACCACCATGCACTATTGCTCCAAATTAAATCAGATTAGGTACCACAAATTGAACCATTCTAAATGATCCCACATCTGTTGAACAATTGTAAATTAGTTAGAGATTTCTTAATTTTAACTTGATTATCCTTATCTTTATTTTTATTTTATAATTTAACTTTTCTTTTTATCTTCTGTTTTAATTTATTCTCTAATAATTTAATTTTCCAACTCCAAATTTATCCCTTCTTCAAAACTCCCCCACCACCACCACTCATATATTCTTCCCTACCACAACCAACTACTACATCACCACCACTTTAATAGCATTCTTATAGATAAAGAACTAAAAAGAATAATAAAATAAATTACGTATTGGAGCTCCATCTGGAACTCAAGACTGGAGGGAGCTCCAATATGGAGAACTATACAAAACTTCCATTGTTTGAACTTCCACCATGGAAGCAAACTTTAACGAAGAGTTGAGAAATATTGGTCATTAGTGTGGTATTATACAAGTATAACACATGATTGTACTAAACTAAAATGACACTAACTATCCTTAGACAAACGAATACTCGTGTGAATCCTTGACACACAAATATTCGTATATATTTTTTATTCTTTTAATTTTAATTTCATACTATAAAAAATACGTCATTTAGTTATATGAATACATATTATTTATAAACTTCTCTATAATATAATTAAACTACAAAAATCACAAATTGCACTATAAATTTTTTATGCGAACTACATTCCTATTAATTGTATATATGGTGTACATTAAATATGATTTTATATGGCCTAAAATTGAGAAAGTGGTGAAAACTACTATTTTTTGGAGTAAGTACTACTTTTGATTTTTTAATTATTATTAGCAATAGGTAAGAATCGAAACTCTACTTACATATTAGGCTATGATGTGAAGAAAGTAATTGTTCGAGGATTCTATGATGATCAAGAGGGTAGTAAAGTGCACGGACGTACACTATATCCTTCGAAATGTACGTACCCAATTTAGTAGTTTCTCCGTTTCAGTTTGGAAGTTCCGCAAAATCGGGTACAAATTTTAAGAAAAGAAGGTAATAAAATATTATTGTGATTGGATAAAATAGAAGAAATAGTGCATAAAGTATGAGATATAATGTATAATGTTTGATAGAGATATTCTATTTTTTTAAATGAAACTTTTAATTTGAAAAAGTTCAAAATGAAAAGCGGGACTTCCAACTCGGGATGAAGATAGTATATTTCAAGGGCCTTTTCATTCTTAGGTCGGCCTCGTACCAACCTAAATGTAGTTCACCGTTAGATGATCCCCACATATCACTAAATTCATTCTAAACCATTAATTTTAGTTCAAAGTCATTTAATTAATATTTTCGTACACAATAGATTATAATTATTTTTTTAATAAGTAAAAATACTCAACTATAAAAGTAAATGTGATTGATCAAACTCGACTTTACTCTTCACGTGGAGCCCCCTATGCCATTTTGTATTGTCCGATTCATGTCACCTACAACAATTTATACTTGTTAAGTTGTTAAGGGGATTGAATAACAGAGCGTCAGTGCTTGTCTTGAAACATACAATTACCATTTGTATAAGAGCTCAAGATTTTAGGGGTCGCAATTTAAAATAAATGCTAAGTTGAATAGTGAAAATTTAAAGAAAAATATTATCACATAGAGTTAATATATAATTTTAATTCAAATAATATGAAGTGTTATACTACTAAAGTATTTGCTAGCTGTTACATAGAGTCGCCATTTTGTATTGTCCGATTCCACATCTCCAAGACTCACCAATGGCAGAAGGTATGGCAGCTTTGCTAGCTGTTACTATGGCGCATCGTCTTCAGTTTGCACAAGTGGAAATCGAAGGTATGGACGGCCTGATATTTGAGGGCCCTGTTCGAAAATTTCGGAAGGGCCCTCGAATAATAGTAAAATGCATTAAAAAAATAAAAAATTAAAATAATAAAATAATAAAATCACCCATATGCATAAACTTTGAGACATTTTTTAATACATTATTACAAATAACTAAAACATTATTTAAAAAGAGTAACTTTGCTAACGTTGTTTTAAGCAAAGTTATTGATTAAGTATATAAAACTTTCTCGGTTATATTATTCTCATTCAATGACTATTATTTGTTAGGCTATTTACTTGTTCTTGTAATATTATAGAGTGTAAACATGATGTTATTATTTTCAAAATAAAAAATTTGTTGGATTACAATCGTAATACATTAATAAATTTCTATAATCAATTGATATTATTAATTAGGAAAACAATGAATATATTTTATGTAACTTAGAAGGACTTTTCTACGGTTAGATAGGCTTTCGCCCTGCCTGAAAACCTATAGCAGATAAAAAAATTGACATATTTATTTCGTTAAATTTTAAAATACTGAAATAAAAATATAGGTTATTCCAAAAAAAAATATTATTTTATTTTTAAAAATATTTTAGAAGGTAAATTTAATTTTTTTATTAATATTTATATTTTTCTAATTTAAATATTCATAAGGCGAATCGCTTTATCACCTTGGCGACATCCCATCACCCTTCCGCCTTATAAATATTTAAATTAGAAAAATACAAATATCAATAAAAAAATCAAATTTAACTTTTAAAATATTTTAAAATTAAAATAATATATATTTTTTTAATATTATCAAATTCTTACTTACATATTTTGAATTTTAAGGAATATACATGTTAATTTTTTTATTTATTGCATATTGTCAGGCAGGGCGAAAACTTGCCTGACCGTAGAAAAGTCGTACTTGAAAATTTTTTAGTTATCTCAAACTTATTAGAAATTCTCTAAGAAAAGGAAAGAATCTAACTTACATAAATTGTAAATGAAAATTACTTAAATTGTGTAAAATTAAGTATAGTTTGCGAGGAAAAGAAAAGGAGTCTTTATGAAAATGAATGTTAGAGAAGATTGGGTTTGTTTGAGAATAAAGAGGAAGTAAATAAAGATGAGAGTGGAATAGATTAGATTCCACGAAATGAGAAGGCATGAACGTGGAGTATTTTGAGTAACTGAGAGTTCTTTAAATCCTGGTCGGCATATCGACATATCCCTCTAATTTAGTCGGGCTTCAAAAAATTTTACTCAATTCATGGACCTGATTATCTCAATTTACTAATTGACCCGACTCGAAAGTATCCGTTTTAGAAACATCAAGTGCTGGCCCAAGGATAGGGGCCCTAAAAATGTGGGACCCTGCATGGGCGGGCTGCCCGCACGGCCCCTGGGCCGGGCCTAACAATCTTCTGCACCTTGCTTGTCTACAAAGGGTATTTGGATCTTATTCATAACTATGTTCCTTTCTTTGAATTTCTAACTTTTATTTTTACATCTAGCCATGGTAACAATCTGGCTCATCTGTTAGCTAGAAACTTTGTTGAAGATGGTGGGTTTGTTTTACCCCCATTGATGTACTTGGACTACTCTACTTTGATTCAGTGAAATAAATGTACTATGTATAAGTATAATAAAATGGATGATTTTTCTAATTTATAGAAAAATTTAATTTTATAATAATAAATAGGTTAGTGACTTTTTTTATAAATACTCCAAATAACAACAATGGCACATAAAAACTATAGCATTCAATTATATTTCTCTCTCTTAAAAAATTCTAGAGAGAGAAACATATACTTATTCTCTTCTTCTCTCTCTTACTCCCCAAATTTCCCACCCCATATACACCGGGGTTGCGCCTCCTCCGCTGATGATGACGTTTGGGAGAATCATCTCCATCAAATTTCAATGATTGTGCCGAATTTCAAAGTAATTTCATCAGATTTCAAAACAATTTTCACCGGATTTACTCAAATCCATCAAAATTCAAGTGAATCGATCAATAGTTTTGTGGTTTTTATTATTTTCTCATTTATAATATTGATTCATGTTGCTTTTTTCAGTTTGCATCTCATTCGGAAGTGAAAATCGACCTCTTATTTTTGGTTTTTCGATAATTTTACGATCTGGTTTTCCAGACCTAAAACTAGATCTGAAATTCGTACATTTGAAATTTTTGAATTACTTCGCACATATGTTATCTGGTGTTTCGTTATGATTTTAAGAAGTATTGATATATTTTTAAGAACTTTTGTTATTGTTTTAAGACTCACTGTTGTACAGATTCATTTCGTTTTTTTCTCGTTAAAATCAACTAGAAGTGATATTTTACATTTTATATTTCATTTTTCAATGATTTTACGACCTGTTGTTTCCAGATCTAAAATTCATACAGAAAAATAGAATCATTTTGTGGTCGTGTTATTTAGTGTTTTGTGAAGGATTTAAGTGCCATTCTTTTTAAAAGCTGGTGTTATGATTCCAAGCATCGTTGTAATGTTTTTAGTTTGTATTAAATATTACTATCTATTATTGTTTTAGTGAATCCGTTATATTTTTAAAATCAGTAATTCTAGTTTTAAGAAGCATTATAGTATTTTTAGCCTATGATAAAATATTTAAAACTTGATTTTTTGTCAATACTTTGTTATAGTTTTATGATGCACTGTTATTGATTTAAGCATCAATGTTACTATCTTTATCTTGTATTGCATGTTCCTCCTGTATTATTATTTTAAAATCCATTGTTACATATTTAAGATGCATTGTTATGGTTTAAAATTCCAATATTACTGTTTTTAGCTTGTGTTGCATGTTCCTACATTGTTGTAGTTATAATAGTCGTTATTATTGTTTTAAGAGGTACTGTTAAAGTTATTATTTTTAGCTTATGTTTCATGTTTCCTCTCTGTTATAGTTTTAAGAGGCATTGTCATAGTTGTAAGATGTATTATTATTATTTTAAGCATTAATGTTACTGTTTTTTTCTAGCTTTTGTTTTGTGTTTCTACTTTATTATTATTTTAAGTATGAATGTGATAGTTTTAATAAGAGTCGTAACATTTTAAACCCAGTTAGTGAATATTTTAAATAAATACTGATGATAACTCGATGTTGATGATAAGTTTCTCAACTATCTCACATCAGTATTGAAGAACAAAAAGGAAGGAAGCCAAAACTCACCAATTCGATTTGTATTTGCATCAAAAACACCAAATGAATGTTTATTGTAATCTTTTTCATATGAGAATAGATGTTTATACCTTTGAATATCTGAATATTTCAATAGTGTAAAAATTGAATTGTAAGTAACTTATTTAAGCTTGTTTATTGGTGTTTTAATAGTATACATTAATTTTTAAACATGTCTAACAATATTAGAGTGTAATTTAAAATTATAACAAACCATCTTGAATCTATCATGTAACTCCTTAAAACCATCACACCACATTAAATTACAAAAGTGATATAAAACTTCAGTTGAAAATATAATACCAACGCACTAAAACAATCATATCATCTCTTAAAAAATTAACATGATATATTAAAACTATAACTGTAACTTTTAATACAAACAATTTAAAACCATAATTCAATCTATTAAAATCGTTATAAAAAGGTTCGTTTTAATTGTTTTTTAATAAACTCGATCGATCAGACCACTAAAAATTAAAAGATCGTGAAAAACCACTAAAAATTATAAAAAGATTTATCATTTAATAAAATTTTACATTTTTCAAACTTTTGGTAAGTACTATTTTAATAAATAAAAAAAAGAGTAATAGTCTCTCAGTTCAATTAATGTCTTCCAACTTTATCGAAACAAGTTTTAAAAGACATCAATAATTTATTGTTGTTTGCATGAGGAAAAAGGTGCATATGTGCATGGATGAGACAAAGTGTGCAAAAATGATATGCGAGCTATGAGGTTAGTCACGTCATTTTTTTAAAGTTTATTAAGTTAAAATTTATCAAATTATATTTTATTGAATACGTTTTATAATTTATTCAGATAGAACAAACCACGAATATATTACAACATAGTGCGGGGAATTTGAATCAAACGAAAATAAAATGCAATAAACCCACAACACACAACATCGAAATAAACAAACACACAACCTTGATTGGAGAAGATCCATCTTCACTGTAGCCTCTAAATATGTTCCATCAAGTCGTTTGTTAGCTGGGTGTGCGTGATTAAACTATGCATCCGGCGTAAATTGTTCATGTATTCCGGGATAGTATTTATTGTAGACGGCACCCGAGGAATACGAACTCCATCAATGAGATCCGGTACATGCTCACAGGTATCTTGTTCGAGCTCTTCAATTTCTTCGTCATAGTTTAGGTATTTGTGGCGCTGATCTTTAACTATCATGTTGTGGAGTGTTATGCAACAATCCATAATCTTTTTGAGAATGAATTTGTTGTGCGCAAGGGCCGGATTTCGTATAAATGCAAACCGTGCTTGCATAACTTCGAAAGCACGCTCGACATCTTTGCAGCAAGACTCTTGAAGCTTGGAGAACTTGGATTGTTTGTGAGTTACCGGATTCGGGATGGCAGGAACAAACGTAGCCCAAGCTGGGTAGATCCCATCGGTTAGATAGTAAGGCATGTTGTATTGATGGCCATTGACCTCAAAGTTAACCTGATGGGCCGTGCCATTAAGGAGATCGTCGAACACCGGTGAACGTTGAACGATTGATAAGTCAATGTATTTTCCGGAAACCCCAAAGAATGAATCCATATCCAAGTATCTTGGGATGCTACTACTTCTAACACAAGAGTAGACTTTTTACTTCTGCCTTGGAAATGACCGTGCCACGCCTTCGAACAGTTCTTCCATGTCCAGTGCATACAGTCGATACTCCCAAGCATGCCCACAAACCCTCGTGTACCGTTGATTGCTAACAACCTTCGTAAATCTTCCTCATTGGCCCTGCGCATGTATGTTGGACCGAACTCAGCAACAACGGCGTCACAAAAGCGATTTAGACACTCGATAGTCGTGCTTCCACCGAGCCGACAATACTCATCAACCAAGTCAGCATATGCCCCACAAGCTAGCATGCGAATTGCGGCGGTACATTTTTGTAGTGTGGTTAACCCTGGCCGGCCAGTAGCATCTGGCCTACATACAAAGTAATCATCTTGACTCAACACACCTCCAATCACCCGTTCGAACAACAATCTCTCCATTCTGAATCTCCGTCGAAATTTCGATGCATATTTTGGACGAACACATAAGTAGTCTCGCTCCAAGCCTACAACACGCGCTTCTCGCTCTCTGTGAATGTAAGCACGTATGTAGCCGCTACGTCGTGGCTTGACCTGTTGTTAGTGGTAGTGTTGGATCACATTTGGCATGTTCTGCATTATCATGTTTTGCATTTGTACGAAAGGATTAGATGTAGAAGAGCCATCGAAAAGTTCATCAGATGACGAACTGTTTTCGGATGAAGTACTGTTTTCTGGTACTGGGTTGAACATGATTGTATTTGGAAAGAATTAGTGGATAGAGTGTTTTCAGTTTAATTAATACAGAGGAAGAAGGAATGATGAGGGTGTTGTGTCTACAAATGAGTTCCATGATTGCATTATAGACAATTTGTTGGAGATAAAAATGTGTCATTCATTAGTTATAGCTGAGTCACTTCAGCATTGGATTCCCGATAAAAGTAAATATAGTGTGTATGGACTCAGCAAGATCTGACAAGATTCCCGACAAAGTAAAGTAAAAATAAGATGCTTCACAAGATGCCTGATAAATTCAAATTCAAGTTTCAATTCAAACACAAACAAAATGCACACTGATTTTATTACAAACAAGCCACACTTTGAAAAGTAAAATACAAACTAGCCACTTCGGAAAGTAAAATACTAACAAGCCACACTTCGAAAGGTAAAAA
>JAYMSP010001425.1:0-32326 GCA_036897095.1 Plantago elongata | reverse complement strand
TATATATATATCAATTAATCAAAACTGCGTGTGTGCATGTATGTCGATCGATGGAGTAGTAGTTGATCAATTTTAAGAGTTGTTAATTTGCTTATATTTATTAATGATTTATTATTATTATTATTATTTCATCAGTTAATCATGTAACAATCTCATGAGGAAGAAGATACAAATCCTGCTAGTTTTGGCTAAATTACGTAATCGTCGTCTAACACGATCACAATATACATAATCAATGCCGCGCGCCCTAATTTCAATTTATTATATAATATGGAAGTAACTTCTAATCAATAATGGAGCACATAGACATTGTATTCAACAACGGCATCACCGGTTTTCAAATCAAACGTCTTGGTCTTCGCCTGCGCATAACCTCGAGCAAACCGGAAAACACCACTGCCACCAACAATCGGCATCTCCCTCACATCGTGCATTACCGGGTTTCGCCCCAATATGCTCAATGTGCTACCTGCAGTTCCAATATAAGTTTTAATTAAATTAAATTAATTATATACTCCTTCCGTCCTACTATAAACTAACGAATATCCGTCCTACTATAAACTAACGAATAGGAAAGAAATGAAATAATATTAATTAATTTTCAGGTAAGATTTTGAAAATCTATGGAGTAATTATTAAATAAATATCTAGCAGTGTACTATCTATAGTACCATTAAATTTCCCCTCGGTAAAGTAGTAGTTCAAAACCATCAAGAGGGCAAAGTCATTCAAATCCGCAGACCCGTAAACCCCTTGTGCCCGTCCCACAATCTTGGAGTTGGGTTCGGGGCCCACGGTCAACGGGTCGTCGATCATGGCGACCATGCCAAAACCAGTGGCGGATGTGTTGGTGGTTGCAGCAGAGGCAATGGGTATGGCGGTGGGGTTGCGGCCGCTAACTATATCATGGAAGTAGAAGTGAAGATGACTTAGCTTTTGCTTTTTGAGGCCAAGTTGTTTCTGAGAAAGGTTTCTTGAAAATTGCTGGGATTTTGTAGGTGTGGTGATGAGAAATGATGAGAGTAAGATGGTGAGAATGAAATAATTATAAGTGGCCATTGAGAAAAATGAAAAGATCTTTGAGTTGAATTGAGAACTTGGAATTGAGTGTGTGTGGTGATGGAGCATCTAGCTCTAAGTGGGAGGCAGAGTATATATAAAAGTGGAAGATTTCTTCAATACGAGTGTGATATGAACAGGAAAATGAAAGCTTGTTTATTACTTTACCTTATTTGTTCATATTTCAATACAATTATGTACATACACGGATCGACTTTAAATTAAAGTTCGCTTAAAAATAATGATGAAGGTTTTAATTAGGTGGCTCATTTTTATACTTGTAGTTTCACTTGTGGTGCTTTATTGTGAGCATTTTTTTGTGCCTACTGTAACGCACTAGTACTAAAATTTGTTCGATGTTATAAAAACAAAAAGGAATCACTTTAAAGCCTCATAATACTCTCAATCTCTCAACTTTTATACGGGAGTAGTTGGGGTTGTTAAGATCTCGTTTCTTTCAATATAATCGAAGTTACGTATTCATCAAAAAATTCTTTCCAATAATATCCGATGTATACTTTGATATTTTATATGTTTGTGCATCACATTAGCATTTTACTTATTTGTATAGAGATCGAAGGGGACATTCATCCACTCAAATTCGAAAGACCTTTAAACTTATAAATTCTACCGACTCAACCCGGTTCATCCATCTATACTCCCCCAAAAGTATCTCGCCCATCCTCCTTGAAAAGTATATATGTCGACCCTTATGGTATTCTTAGACTAGTACGTATCATTAACGATGTGTTGCCCATCATGCATTTACTAATTTACAAATATCCCTGGACAACATTATCATTTTTAGATCTACGAAACGGAAAAGAGAAAGAATAGTACTAAATATATGCCGTCCATTTGAAGTCTCATATGCTTGCAAAAAATTCCACATATGACATATAGTACGTACATATTAGTTAAGTATCGTTAATTAATTGTTGTACCTTTGACTGTTTATGCTTGCAATCATATATGGCAATGTGACGTAACGTAAGGATTACAACATGACAGGCATTGCCCAAGGACACCAACAAAATCATGATCATTGATGAAGAAGAGAATGGGCAGACCAGACAAGCATGGAAGATTCCTACACTTAGATTAATTCTACTCTTTTGACCATACTTTGGATGGAAATTTATTATTCAATTTACTAAATAGTATAACATAACTTATCCTGGATGATGAGGGTATTATGTGTCCCGGAGGGTCATAATCTACACGATTTAATACCAATGCATTCCAACTTTCGAAGCCCAAAACAATGTGACTGCCTTTTTATAGCCATTGTTGTTTGTCAGTACTTTAACAGCAGATCGAATGAGCACGACATAACTGGAGACTAATAATATACACAATGAATTGTACAGACAACATTGCGATGATCAAATCGTAGGAATGAATATATGGATCTTCTAGGTTGCTTGTACTCTGGCCGCTTGAAGCATTTCTACAATGAGTGTCTTCACATCCCTATAATACACACCAGCAAAAGGAAAAATTATCTGAGGAATTTATTCTTTTTTCTTTTGGCACAATCAGGACATGTTCTATGCAAAGGTACTTGACAAATGAGAAATGTTAGAAATAAAATTAATTGGCAACAACAAATTTTATATACAAGCGTACTGTTACGAATAAAAATGAAATTTGACTACTCACTTCCTGTCTTCTGCACGCCTTGTAAAAGGAATCCTAAGCTTGAATGTGGTTCCTTGATACCCAGCCTTCAGCATGTGAAACAAAACAAGGAAAAGATTAGGTCTGAACAGCTATCATCCAAACTAAACACGTAAATCATAATCGGTCTGATGAGAAACAAGTTGAAGAAGGGAAGTCGAGAAGAAAGGTTGGACAGAAAACATAGCGAATGCTAATATTACCTTCACATTAAATCCAAGGCTATCAATATCCAACATGTCAGCATACTCAACCTGCAAAATTAGACGCTGTAAATATATGGACCTACATCTGCACAACGGTTAACAGGGTAATCTCTCAAAGATGAGCCTGAATTTTAAATAAATCACTGAAACATAAAAATTCCAAGAACCAAGCCAAAGAAGGTATTGAGCAAACATTGCATTACCTTATTATGTTAAATAAGAGAATTCAAAAGAGAGTTGGACCAGACAATCATAATCAATACATTATCATATTATTGTTCAACACATACACTCTGCAAGAATTGTCTTAGCTGCCATTGTTAAATGCCCTCTCCCTATTGATGGATCATAGTAACTCGTGTCCATCATGAGATTTCCTTCCCGGCCTACCCTGAAGAAATGAACTCTGGCCTAGAGAATGTTTTTTTCAAAAAAAAGAAGAGTCTGGGCGAGAGGACGATTAAAACATATAATCTTCATTGTGTTGATATAGGTTTTGACTAAAACAAGGAAAGAAGGTATATTTTCTTGATTAGTTGATCTTTATCTTAAGGTAGGCATAGGAATTGACTGTATAGTAGAATAACATATTGCCACTGGGTGGAATAAGGAGCACACCCTTGCTTCACTTAAAGAAGGATGTTTAATTGAATAGAGAATCCTAGGAACCGTGCTAAACTTAGTCGTAGTCGTCGCTGGCATTTGGCTGGCAATTGGAAATTCAATACAAAGTTTGGGTTCCCCGAATATGAATGCAGGGAATGGGGTCCAGAAAACATAGATTATTGCTGAAAAAGATCCAGATATTCAAGGTTCCTTTGGTGGCTAAGCCTCATCCTCAACCTTCTGATAATACTTGGTAACAACCCTCGGGCATTGACGTTGCTCAGAATGGGAATATATATGCTGAGGAAAAAAGACAAACTGACAAAACCGTGCTCAAGAAAAATTCTGCCACTAGAGCATTAGAAAGGGATCAATCTTGCCAAATTAAAATACTGGTGCTTACATTGCCTATTAGTTCTGAAACCCCAACCTTGGCCAAAAGATACACAGGTGGAGGTGGAACAAAGAACTGGTAAATACAACATCATAAGAGAGAAAAAGTCCCAAAAGTGTCACCCCCCCCCCCCAAGCAAAACTAAGAAGAAAAATATACAGACACCCATGGAGTTTGTCACTGTCACTTAAAAGGTCCAGTCTCAGTTTCGATTTTGATTTTAAACAGCGGAGTAGGCATTGAAATAAGAGAAGTAAACAAAAAACCCTTCTGAGCAGACAAGATAAAACCCAAAACGAAACACCATAACCTCTGCATTACTGACCTTGTACAAAATGCATGTTTTTAGCATATACTTCATGCATGCAGACTGCAGAATCATAGCTATTACTGAAAAACTTCTTATTAGACTCAGATTTACAGTCTCAAACATGAACCGACATCACCTGGCTGTTATAGACAAAGTTCTTCACCTTCGAACTTTAATGGTCTTGTTTACAGAATTAAATCATATACAGGTGGTTCTAACCGTCAACTCTAGTGCTGTGAGAAGTGGCTTATAAGGTACATTTGCAGGTTTTAAAATTCAAGAGTACCATGGCTTGATTAAAGTATGTGGAATGGACCGTAGAAGCTTACAGGTACATCAGGTATGGCTTTTTGCAGCTTAATGGCTGCTTGTTAGTTGTTAGAGTGGGTGCATGGTCACAAATTCTCTTGACGAGTATATCATCCGGTCCATACCCCTCATAAGTGCGCAGGTTAGTCGGGTTTGACTCGTGCAGCCTTACGGCTGTTTCTAGAGTGTGCGTGTGTCATCTGAAGCTGGTGCTTTTGTTCTGGATTTGGCAATTGATTTCCAGTACTTGTCTCACAAGCTCTGGCTGACAATATCTCCATAAAATAATGTCCCATTATTATGATGTAATTCTAAATCTATGATACCATGATACTCAGATAGCGCTTGATTTAAGTTCTTAACCACTTTATAAGCCTGTGGAAATCCAACATGTGTATGTGATGCAAAAAGTTCATGCTCCAAGGTTTAATGTGTTAAAACTTGGAAATGTATGGCATTGCATCTACGAGAGTACATGGTTTCAAATCTTACCGGAAGAGAGACAGAGTGCTGGACAATCAACTTTGTATCATCTCCATGGTCCTTGTTCATGTGGGACTGAAACAAATTAGAAGCTAGTGGTTAGTGATCCTCATAGCAGAAAATCTAAGACTAACAAAAAAAAAAATGAGAATCAAGGCGCATACTATTATGGGCTTCGAAAATTGATATATAGGATCCACTTTTGCCTCTCTGAACTCCTCATTGCTGAATTCTTAAAGCATTTGCCAGATAATGGAACAATGAGCAACAGAACAGGAACAGTCAGGACGTACTAATAAAGTTATCGAGTGTGTGTACATATAACAAAGACTCAGATTCCTTAAGCACAAGTTAAGCAACTAGGAGAAAGCGGCACGCATGAAGTAAATAAGAAGCTACAAGAAAGAAACAGTTTAAGACAATAAACCTCCTGATCCTAATAAAGCTGTTGCAACGCCTGATACATATCTGACAACTTTAGGTTCAATCCTCAGGAATTTAAAGTCACCAAAGTCGACCTTCATAATACGTAATGCAAACACTTGAGTACAAATATAGAATAGCATGTAGACTTTGCAATGCTGAAATAATGGAAACCACGAGTTACCCAGAATGCATCAGGATGTCTAGTCAAATAAGCAGCACGAACTGCTTCTATGTCGCTCCCTGTGACCTACATAATCAAATAATTTCCAGGTAAATAAACCTCGCAGCAATTTGCATATATTGTTGATGAGAACAAGATGAAGGGGATAAAAGAGTGCTTACTGGCAAGGCATCACCATGGACTGTTATAACTAGGTCAGTCCTGTCCTCAGGATCTTTTGCTACAAGCAGTGAGCATTTCGAGTTAGCTAAAAGGTCCTGCAGAAATGACCACAGATTAAGTTCAATTTGCACAATAACGAGGGTAGATTGAAAACTCAAATTTTTGAATTCCAGGACACTGAGCGTCTAAGCCTATTACTCTGAATTATTAATATGCAAGTTTTTTTTGATGTAAGATGAACAAAAAATTTTGGACCAAAATACTAAAGTATTAGAATCAATCATCCAAATTCAAATTTATTGTATATCCTTACTATAGTTGCCAGCTAGGGGTATTGATACAAAATGTGCAGCATTAGCAAGGTAAGGCCCTATAAAACCACGTGGTAACCCAATCTGAACCAGTAACTAGTTAGTTGGCCAGGTAGTTATGAACTTATGATTCATGACTTGGAGTAGGAAAGAATAATATAACAATGGCATATCAGAGATTCTGAGAGAACGATGATTATATGTAGTGATTGAGCATGCAATATATTTCATACCTTTGAATGAACAGCCAAGTCGCTAAGAGCTAATATTGGAGAACCGTAGGCATCAGAAGCAAAGTCGACCATGGAAGCAGATGGATAACCTTGATATTTCTGGAAAAAGCTATTAATACATAAATACATACATACGACGTATAGTACCGCTAGACTAGTATATGTATATAATGAGATAGAATGGAACCGAGCAATAATCAACAAAAATGTTTGGAAGGTGCTAACTAACCTGGGAGAAAGTTGAGAGGATTCCACGGGTGGAGTGATGGAGCAATGTCTTAACCTCCTGAATGGGTGGCAACCTAGCAGCTTTTTCCTGCAGTATTTAATGGTAATTGATGAACAAACAAATGATTCTATACCTATTTGATCAAACAAGTAGCAATCGATTCTAGTAACTAATTAGGAACGATATAGATAGGTTAAGGAAGCAAATTAGCTACCTGATGGGACTGAATGAGCTGGAAAGCACTAGCAGCTGCAGCAGCATCGGACGAATTAGTCAATGGTGATGATTCCTGATGATCAGAAAAACAGCAGCATAACGTTACAACGATGATGAGTTCATTAATTAAATTGAAAATAGGGGTGATACTTTGCTACTAAGAGTAACTATACAGTGCAGCAATCAAATCAATTGATGAATCTCAATAGAATAAGAGCGATGATGATAGCACGGAAATGATGATAAATTGGAATTGAATAGTTAATGAAGAATTTACATAGGTACCTGGTGAGTGGCAGCCATTGATTGAATGGTGCGACGTCGTATAGCCGGAAGAGAAGAAGAAGTAGAAGTAGCAGTAGCATAATTTGGGAATGGGATTGTTAACGTTTCAAGGAGGCGTGAAGTAGCTCCTCTTCTTCTTGTTGTTGCTGATGGTAATCTCCTACCTAACCCAACAACCTGATGATGATGATGAAGAAGAACACTCTTCATTTTTAACGGCAAGCCAATAATAGCAATTCCTCCTTATTTTCTTTCTCTCTTCTTCTTCTTCTTCTTTCTGACTGCTGACACTCTGTGAAATTCCAATGGTGTACAGTTTACAATAGTTTGCACGGACGGACCAGACCAGACCACCACTCACCTAAAGGTGTAAACGAATGGACTCGTCGAGATAATTTTTAAGTTGAGCTTGAATCGGTTTTAAACGAATATAAAATATTATTGAATATGAAGTCGAACACAATTCGTGTGTCAAGATTTGTCACTGATAATGATCGTAGTTACTAGTTAACCTATGTTGAAGTTTAACATATTGGGCTACATTATGCAAGATTTATTTTGGCTTAGATCATTTATTTATCATATTGAATCTTATATATGAGCAAATTAACTATAATACTACTAACTCACAAGTCACAAATGTCCGGTAATAAATTTGTCGCACGGGTATATATATTAGATACCACAAACTATTTTGTATGAATTAAAAGTTTTTGAGAGAATGATTTATTTTAAAAATCGAGACAACACACTATGGCTTAAATATGCTCGCACATCCTAGTTGGAAGATATGATGATAGATGAGCGGAAGTTGATGAAAGGTGAATCAGTGGTCGATAGAAGGTCAGACATATGCTGATGCAAGGTGATTATAAGAGTTATATCGTGTCCTTCAAGCCTTATATTGTGTTCACTAAACTAACCGACCTCCAAATTGTTAGGAGACACGTTGATCTTCAGTTCCATGATAGTCTGAAATTCCTAAACTGGTCAAGGTGCATGGAGGAAGGATGAACCCTAGTTCAGTATGAGTTATAGGTCAAGGTTCAAGGAGGAGAGTTTGAACTTGGATCAAGCTGCACTACTTTGTTGGCCATGGTTCGAGTATAAGAGATGAACCTTGGGCTGAGTTGGACTCCAGGAAAGAGCTTGACCCTAGATCCAATTGGCCACGTTTGTTGGTTAAGGTTCGAGGTTGAGGTGGATTTTATGGGAAAGTTTAATTCCTACGTCGTTCATTTTTGATGATGAGATATGGCTCTTTCAATGTAGCTAGACCATGGACGAAAAAGGCTGGACCAAGAATGGTAGCCCATCTCTTCAACTGGTCTTCCTCCATCGAATATCATAATCACGATGACTTGCCACGGTCAAGCATACTTACTACCTTAACTGGCAAGGCAGTCGAGTGGCCGAAACGAGCTTGTTACTCCAATGGATTAAGCCCGATCTCCTTTTAACGGGCTGTAAACGAAGCCTTATGAAGTAGTAGTAGTAGTTACACTAAGTTCTGAACTGGACCAAGTTTTTAAAATTTGCAAATACATCACTCTAAAATAGTGTCCAGTCCATGATGAAGAGTCACATGTACAGAAGAAGGCCAGAGGCCCATAAAGTAGAGTGAAGCCCAGTACTAGAATGCTAGAAACCTAACACATATAGATAGAGAAGAAGAGGAAAAAAAACCCTAATTGTTGTCTCTTCACTGAGAGAAGAAGGTGAGGTAAAAAGAAGAAGAAGAAGATGCCGGCGGGACACGGAGTAAGAGCAAGAACTCGGGATCTGTTCGCCCGTCCGTTCAGGAAGAAGGGTCCGACTCATCTGTCGACCTATCTCCGTCTGTACAAGACCGGTGACTATGTCGATGTCAAGGTCAATGGCTCCATCCACAAAGGCATGCCTCACAAGTTCTACCATGGTCGCACTGGTCGCGTCTGGAATGTCACCAAGCGTGCTGTTGGCGTTGAGGTCAACAAGCAGGTATTCATTTTGCCTTTTCATTTCAAGCAATACTGCATTTCGTTGTTTCTATTCATTCTCATTTCATTTGTTATTGCTCAATTTAGTTAGCTTAATGCTGGACTTAGCAGCTCACATGTGATCCATTACTGCATTATCAATGAGTTTACCTTATGTATTTCGTTTAGATATATATATGGGATCGAGCTGGAAGTGGATTTATTTCAGACCTCTTTGTAAGCTCGATTTTAAGCTCGAGCTTTTAGATGAGATGGAATTATATCGTGTGGTACTCCAACTTATAAAGAGGTGTCAAACTAATATACGAACATTAGATAGATCAGTCAGCCTAGTCCTTTAGGAATGTGCACATTGCTTGTGGATCGAGTTGTTTTTGCTTTTCAACTTTTTTGTATTACTGCACACTGATTGTAATTGAGAAGCTGTGATAGCTGATGATCTATCTATTATGTATAGAGGAGTGAATTTCACGAGCTATCATTCTGTAAATCGAGTATTTTGTTTCCAAGTCACCAGCCAATTTCTGTTATTGGTTTAACACCTTGAAATGGAGATCATAATTTTAGTTGTGTTTGTTCATGAACTGCAATGCAGAGTTATTTCGTCACTTGTCGCAATACTTTTGGTTTGTGGTCTTGTTTGGGCTCTGATTTGACTCAAGTGTAATATTGTATTCTTATTGTTTAGGTTGGGAACAGAATCATCAGGAAGAGAATTCATGTTCGTGTTGAGCACGTGCAGCCCTCAAGGTGCCACGAAGAAGTTATGCTCAGGATTAAGGAGAATGACAAGTTGAAGGCTGAGGCCAAGGCACAGGGTAAGATCATTAGCACCAAGAGGCAGCCAAAAGGACCCAAGCCTGGTTTCATGGTACAAGGCACAACCCTGGAAACTGTCACCCCTATCCCGTATGATGTTGTCAATGATCTCAAGGGAGGATATTAGGATTCGATCTCAATATTTTATTTTTGTCACTTAGCTTGTTACATTTTGTTGCACTGGACATGTTCCGTTCTATTTTACATCTGTCATGGACCATAGATTCAGCATTGAATATCTAGACCAAGTTTGGCAGTGTGTCCTTATTTATGCACTCTTTGTGCTGACGTGCTGTATAAGAGCTTGATTGAGTAGAAAACTACTATCTCATCTTCAGTGGTTTTTTGCATCTCTGAAACATTCCCTCGATACTTTAGTCTAAATGCGGACATAAATATGGGATCAAAGCTATGTAGATTGCTCGTCATACAGTTCTTTTAGGTCTATTTGATGCTTTAACTGGTGTGATTTCTCGCTGTCTCAGATATGGAGCTAGAGGCTTAGAGCTGGTTTATTGGTATCTCATTTGGCGTGTATAGAATGTTGTATTTATGGTATGCTGTCATATCTCGAAGAGGTGTAAAAGTAACACCCAAGATTAGTGACACTGAGTCAATTCGCAATAAACTATTTAACTCGCATGGTGATTGCCCAATGTAAGCTCTAGGAATGTGTTACATCGTAACTTTGAAAATCAGATGGTAAAGGGCATGTATTGATTAAAAGTCTGTGTTTTCAATCCTGAACAAAACATACAATCTTTTCTTTTGATAGAACAAAATATACAATCTAAACCCATGAACCCAATCAAAATTGTAGTAGATTATGCTATGGCCAATCTATAATGCATTGTGAGATGGAAGAGGCAATTGGTTTCCGGTTTCTAGCTCCTATTTTGACAGTGTCGATTATTGAGGTTGAGCTCATGACAGTAGAATTGGGTTCAGAGAGGCTTGGGAATAAAGTTATCGAAGAATAGAACTCAAATGCAATTCTCAAGAACAAGCTTTCTTTACTAATGAAATGGAATTCCTAGAAGATCACAATGTTGAGAAATTTGGTGACATATTGTAAGAGACTTCCGAGGCTTACTAGTTTAAGTAGAAGAGATAATTTTGCTTAGATATGGAGGGCCCGCTGGGGAGTCAATGGAATACGCGCGACACTTCAGGTTGTAGATTTTTTTCTATTTTAACGATCTAAGTATTAACATTTTGGTAATAGTAGAACGAATATAATATAAAGTAGAGTATATAATATTTTGAACCGAACTATAAACGAGTGAATTACCGGTCTAACCGATTTTAGACACACCTGGCTAAGTGAGTGATATGAGTGGTGAGCCAGGTGAGGTGAGTAGAATTGGACTGAGTGGAGTCCTTGAAATTTCAATCTGGTCACCATTTCTCCTTGTTTCTTCTTCTTCTCCTTCTTCTCCTTCTCTTCTCTTCTGTAAAACCCTAACCCTCAAATCCATCATCTACTTTATCTCTCTACATACCTCTATCCAAACTCAATTAACTCACTCTCCAAACTAAGAGCCTTTTCACTCTAAAACACAAGCCTTTTCACCAGTCAGATTGAAAAAATCAATCAATCGAAACATCTTTCCATTTTTTCACTCTTCATTTCTGTGAAATTCACTCTCAATCTGTTCAATTAAGGTTCAATCAGACGCAAGACTGGATTTTTACGCTGTGAACAGGTGATGGCGGATCAGCCACAAAGCGGCCACACAGATTTTTCCATTTTTTTTGTGATTTTAGCTGCTTTGAAAGAATGCTAAGTGTGCTTCGAGTGCATCTCCCGTCGGATATCCCGATCGTAGGGTGTGAGTTGACGCCTTATGTGCTGTTAAAGCGTCCAGATAAAACCGTTTTCACTGATGATGTTACTGAATTCAACCCCATTGATGGATATTACTTGAGATATAGATGGTGAGCCTTTTTCTATCTTATCAATCACTACGTAATTGGCTAATTTCCTTGTTTGCTTTATGTTATGAGCTGTTTTCTTCTCAAATTGTCTGGATTCTCAATGAATAAGTTGAGGAATGGTGAATAGAGACTTGTTGTGGTTTCATCAATACACAATCCATTGGTCTAGTTATGTTATACACTGTTTTCATATGAAATTGATTGATTCTCAATGTTTAAGTGGAAGAATGGTATATGGGAACTTGGTTTCGTTTCTTCTGTGTATGTGTGTGCATGTTGCCTCATTGATTTGTTAACATATGGTTTACGTCAAGGGATGAGTATGAATCGGAGAAGATCCATGCACAGAGGTATGTTTAATATCCAGTTGTCTAGGAATAAGTGGAAAGAGGTTATGCTATATCACGTTAAAAGTGTTTTCGTGGCATTATTGCATCTACTAGCGATTATGAATGATCGTCATGGTTGCAGGGTATATTGGTTTCCTTATCCTTACAATTCTTTCTGCATGGTTTTGATACCTTAAATTAGTTGGGAACTTGTGGTTTTCTTGTCGGTTTCTGGTTGCTTTCAGTGCGGTTTGTCACTTTTTTAGTTTTCTTCTCCGTGTAGTGTTTACCTTTGTCTAATGGCTTTACTATTGGGTTTAACTACTTTTGGACATAAATAGCTGTTCATGGTAGCTAGTTTAATCAAGTTACGTAATAATTTATGGTACGTAATTAAGTGACTGAGCTGGATTGTGCCACGTGTCGTGATACTGATTTATGACCTTTGTTTTACTTCGATTATACCTTTTTTAGGAAAATCATTTTTACACATATACGTCTTGAGCTTTGCCATTGGCTAACAGATTTATCATTTAATACTGATTACAAGGCTAACGGTGCATGTCAGTTTGCCAATTCTATGCTTCTTGAGTAAACTATAGTCATAGAGAGAAGGTTACTGCGTTTCCATGAGCCTGTCAAACTTTGTGACATGTGTTTTGCCACCGATTTCTGCACATATTAGTATGTAATGATAATGCTTTTTTTTTTCTTTTAAGGAAATCTGAACTTAACTTAAATTTATATATTGCCTGCACAAGTAAGGCATGCTTTAATTACATCCTGGCCTTCCTTCGGAAATGAGTCTTTCTACCTTTGCCTTTTGGGAAATCTCAATATTACCTTTCCAAACTTAAGCTTGATGGGTGTTGGCGAGGAAAAATCTTTCCTTAGGAAATGAGTCCTACTTCTTTTGCTTTTAGGGATATCTCCAAGTTAACTTTCCCAACTTTACCTATGCTTTAATTACATCTTGACTTTCCATAGAAAATAAGTCCTGTTACATTTGCTTTTAGGGAAATCTCAAAGTTACATTAGGCACCTTACACTTCTTCTTTAATTTCTTGTGGTACTTTTCATTTTTTTTTCTTAATACAAAGTTCAATTCATTGAAAAATAGATTTCTGCGATCGTGCCCATCCACACCAGTAATTACTCGAGAGATATGAGGATAGATTTCTTTTTGTAGATTAGAGTTAAAAGTTATGTCTCTATTTCCTTTGTAATTGTTCGTCGAGAGCATTACTTGTGCTCTTGGCTCCTATTAAGTTTTTTAGCCATTTAAAAAAAAAGAGTTAAAAGTTAAGGTGCCATTGAACTCAGGAGGCATAAAATTAGAATTGCATGTCATAATGCTTCATTGCTATTATTTCTGATTTTTTTTTTCATGAAGGTATCGCATTCAAAGTGATAAGAAAGTTGCAACCTGTAGCGTGCATCCAACTGAACAAGCGACATTACAGTGCTTGGGGTGTGTCAAGTCGAAGGTGCCTGTTGCCAAGAGTTACCATTGTTCTCCAAAGTGCTTTTCAGATGCCTGGCAACATCATCGAGTTTTACATGAGCGTGCTGCTAGTGCCCTAAATGAAAATGGCGAAGAGGAAGAAGAAGTTTTTGGGCGCTTTAGCAGTACTGGCAGTGCAACTTCTAGCATGGGCAGCCTGACTACTTCTCAGTCAAACTCCAGCTTGTCTAATGGAAACACTGCCTTGTATCCTGCTGCTGTTGTCCAGAGAAACGGTGGTGAAACTTGGTTCGAGGTCGGGCGTTCAAAAACATACACACCATCAATAGATGACATTGGTCATGTCCTTAAATTTGAGTGTGTAGTTGTCGACGCTGAAACAAATTTGTCCGTGGGATCTCCCAACACCTTATCTACTTCTCGTGTGATTCCTGCTCCATCACCCAGTCCGAGGCGGTTGATTTCTGTGAGTGGAGTTGATGTTTCTGGGCTCCCAGATGGCCGAATTTCATCTGCTGGGACATTTACTGTGCTGTCTTACAATATACTATGTGATGCATATAGCATGAGTGAACTATACAGCTATTGTCCCTCCTGGGCTCTGTCGTGGGCTTATCGCAGACAAAATTTGCTAAGGGAAATAGTTGGCTACCGGGCTGACATAATTTGTCTCCAAGAGGTACGTAGAGACTAAAGAATGTCATTTCCTTTTTGCTTGCCTTCGTTAGGCCTAAATGTTTTCCCAACTGACGATGAGGCTTCCTTTGTGCATCTCGATTTCTTCTGTCAGGTTCAAAGTGATCATTTTGAGGAATTTTTTGCACCTGAACTGGATAAGCATGGCTATCAAGCCCTTTTCAAAAAGAAAACAGCAGAGGTTAGTGAAAAGCGCCTTTGGATTATAAAGCTAACTAACCATTCTTTATTGATGCATGGTTTCATTATATATGCAGGTTTTCGGAGGTGGGAGCATTGCGAATATTGATGGGTGTGCGACTTTTTTCCGGCGTGATAGGTTTGCACATGTCAAGAAGTATGAGGTATGAGCTGCCATATTGTAACATGTTCGAGCTCCCCCTGGCATGGCTTTATTTACAAACGTTCTTAATTGCAGGTTGAGTTCAACAAGGCTGCACAGTCACTAACTGATGCTTTACTTCCCAGCGCTCAGAAGAAAAATGCTTTAAACAGGTTAATCAAGGTATTAGTTTTGTTAATGATATTGTTCTCTAAAAAAAAAGAAAGAAGTTTTGTATTGCCTTCTGGAATTATAATCACATTATGGTTTGTTAATTCATAATCCTACTCCAACACAGGACAATATAGCGCTTATTGTAGTTTTGGAAGCCAAGTTCAATAACCAAAGCATTGATAATCCCGCGAAGCGCCAACTTGTTTGTGTGGTAAGCTATATTGTACATTGATTTTTCATAAGCTGAGAGAGCTGTGGGATTTCTTCTCCTTGATGAATAGTTGTCTATTTAATTAAAAGAAGATATGATCTCTCTGATATTGTTTCTTCTTTTGTATCTCAGCTTTGTTTAATGTTTATTTACTTTTACTGAATTTGTGTAACTGGTCTGTCTGGTAGGTAATGAAAAATCACATAATTGAATTGCATTTTATTTATGAAACACAGGCAAACACACACATAAATGTTCATCAAGAATTGAAGGATGTCAAGCTCTGGCAGGTTTGTATTCCAGACATCATCTCTTCTGTGATCTTTCTTCCAATTGAATTTTCTGATGATCCTTTCATTTTTATAAATTTTTTTGTTCTTCTCAAAATATCAGGTCCACACATTGGTAAAAGGCCTAGAAAAAATCGCCTCGAGTGCAGACATTCCAATGTTGGTATGCGGGGATTTCAACTCGGTTCCTGGAAGGTGCTTTGGTTATTCTTTCACTATTAACATAAATTATATTTTTAGTTCTGGTGGTATATTTTATCAACTTAACTGTTTTCTATTGCAGTGCTCCTCATTGCCTTCTTGCTATGGGGAAAGTTGATCCAAGTCATCCAGATTTAGCTGTAGACCCTCTCGGAATTCTGCACCCACCCAGCAAATTAAATCATCAGCTACCATTGGTATAATCTTACCTTGTGTATATATGTTTTTTTTTTTTTTTTTTTTTTTGGGGTTATACAACCCTAATAACCTGTGATATTTCTCCCCAGGTGAGTGCATACTCGTCGTTAGCTCGAGTTGGGCTTGGCCTTGGCCTAGAGCAGCGAAGGAAGATTGACCCAGCTACACATGAACCCAGATTTACTAACTGCACTCGAGATTTTATTGGCACCAACGATTACATATTCTATTCAGGTATAACAAAATTGTGTCAGCTGCTGATAAATTTACACACTTGCTTTCATTTACAACACATGAATTGATAGGTATCTGGTAACTGGTTATATTTACTCTGTGGTTTTGATTTGTCGTATTATCATTGTAGCTGACTCCTTAACCGTGGAGTCCCTATTGGAGCTCTTGGATGAGGAAAGCTTGCGGAAAGACACTGGTCTTCCTTCCCCAGAATGGTCTTCAGATCACATCGCGCTATTAGCAGAATTCCGCTGTAAACCAAGGACTAGACGTTGACAGCAGGTGTGTTAGTGTTAATTTCTTTTCAGTGTAGAAACACAAGACTTTTGAAAAGCACCCCAAGGGTACTTCAACAAGGCCTTTTATCCTATACAAATGGAGTAGAAGACTCCTCTCATGGGAGTCTGAATCTAACTACTTTTTGTGCATTTTCTGCAGGTCTAGTAGCTCATAGAAGAAGTTGAAAAATAATAGATGCCGGTACTATTAGAGGAAAAAAGGATAGTGAAGTGTATCAGTAAATGGAGCGCCGGGCCCTTGTATCATTATCCAACCAGCTTAATCTCATAGGAAAACCATATCATATGTATGCCTAATTTAATTTTCTTCTTTTTACCCTTGAGATAGAAGGTATAGGTAATGTCAGATGTGCTATGTTATGATGTTGTAATGTTTCAGGATAAACATGTAGAACAGAGAGAAATATGTACTGTCCTAAACTTGCTTGGAGGTGGATTTTTACCCCTTGCTCTTTTTTTCACTCTGATAGAGTTTTCTGGGCTCTATTGAATATGAGCAATTTTCTTTATAGTTGAAACTTGATATCTTCTTTTGCATTTGCAAATTGCAAGCCTTGCCTAAATTTATCGAACCCTTTTTCGAGTCTGTATATTTATTGTGGAAACTACTCTTTTTTGGGTTGTTATATATGCACCCTTGCAATCTGAGGGCACATTTCTCTCATTCAAGGGCTGATAATAGAGGTGCTTTTTCTTTGAAATATAAGGAAACCTTGTTCTTAACAAAAGTAGTACTTGCTGAATCAATCCGATGAATAAACTGATTTTGCAACCATGCATCGTCCTTACTGATTCTGCTTCAGATGAGTTTACATGAACTTCAGCAAACATCCACCTATACATCACAGAGACAAGCTAGACATGCCAAAAACAAGAAGTCTATCCTAGATGTTATTCCAACCTGTTGCACAAATGAAAAGTGTAATCTTTCTTTCTGCAGTGTACGGGTTTTCAAAGGGTCTCATAAACCAAAATACAGTAAAGCAAATGGTGTCTGTTGTACTTGTGCCTGTAGAGACGCAGTTCTGCTCACACAACTTTAATGTGACTTGATTACATTCACATTAACAGATCCTTAGTAGAGAATGGACCCGTCTTTCAATCAGCTTCAAACTCCATGCGACTCATGCTTCCTGGCAGGATACTTTTCATCTGCTGCATGAATCTAGAAGAGTAAGGGAGTCAAATACTTCTCTTCAATACACAACGCACTGCATTCTGACATTTGATTTCATAGGGTCACAAGGTATGAGAGTTTTGCATATGTAGCATGTGAAGAAAACTTCTGGAATACTTACGTTAGAGGGAGATTCTGTTCCAGGGCTTAGCTATGGACCTTGAAGCACACAAGTTTTGGAAACATCTGGAGCAGTTGATCACGGGTACGTCTCTGTAGGGAGAATGCATAAATATGTTAAAACAACATAAATGGTCACCCATTTGAATCATGTTTTGCAACATAATATGTCAGTGCGGGAAAGCTCAGTTACCTTTATGCCAGTGCAACCATTGACATCCAGCGTCGTTAGGGTACTCGAACAGAAGCTTGAGAGGGCCTCCAAGCTGTTGTCTGTAACGCCAACTATACCGAACAGGCTGAAGAATACATCATACTGAGCATAAGATATTCTGCAAGTCATGAAATCCAGCAAATTCCCAAACTTGCATACACAGTAAAATAAAATACTAGGCAAGGCCCACATTTTATAGAGATGGAGCACACAAATCTGACCTTATTGAACCTATAATAAACTTATAAAAAAGATCAGTGTGCTCACCTTTATTGAAAATAAAATAATCTGTTTCAGCAGTAACAAACATACGCACGAGGGCAATAAATTCCACACTCACTGACATGCATGTGTTGCCTAGATGTACACGATCAACCTTCTTGGAAATATAGTTCAACGGATACATAGATGTTAAACTATTCTAAACAATTTTCGAAATATGCCATCAGAGCATTTAGAAATCCAAGTACTCACCTCAAAAATTCAAGATACCTGCATCCTTGTGCAATAGCCATGACTCCATGATCAGTTATGCGCACGCACCTATTAATACAGAAGTCAAGCACATTGACAACTTAGCACGCTGTTAAACCTTTAAATGAGAATGTTGTTACTGGCATTTCACATACCAAGTCAAACTGAGCGAACTCAATTGTTTGCAGTTGGCTATGTGAGAAAGTCCTTCATCCGATAGATTCTGAAATGTAACATGAAAAGTGGAATTTATTTAATAGAAGTAAATGGTGATGGATCGGCTAGAGACGTACACAATTGGAAACTAAATCATACCTGAGCACCACAGAGATCTAAGAACTGAAGATGAGTCAAAAGTGATATCTGCTTGTAAGCTATATCTGTGAAACTATATGAAATATAAGATTCAGGACAATTGAGTGATGTCGACTATAAGCAACTGCAGACTGCGAGAAAAGGAGCTTGCATAATTACCTAGAAAGTGCATAAAGGTTCAAGCTTTGAAGAGAGGAACAGTTGGACAATATCATTTGCAGACCTCCATCCGTCAGTTTGATGCATCTGATAAATCCATCAGATTGATCAAAGCTAGGAGTCAGTAATGACATTGATCATTTAAAGTAAGAGATACATCACTTTGTCAATTTAATTGCACAATAAAGCCAGCAGTAGACGTTTTGGTAGTATTGATAATTTGTTTGGCAAATAACATTATCAAACCGGGCACATATGCTCCATATTAGTTCCTTTCAAATTAAAAAAATAAATTAAGTCCATAATTTTGGAAATATGAATCTACGAGTACTGGCAATACAAAATATGTCATACCTTGTGAGGTTCAACTGCTGCAAACCTTGATAATTTTCGGAAATCACTTTCAAACTTTCATCTGTGACATTCTGTACTTGTCAAACACGGAACCTTAAGTTGGCAACCAATTTAGACAAGAAGCTACTTTTATAATGCATAGAGATGCAAATACATCGTCACTACACCTTGCAACCACTCAGGTTCAAATCAACAACAAGTTTACAGTTCTTCACCAAGTTTTTAATGCCAACATCTGATACCCTGAAATGGGATTGCTCTCAAGTGAGACACATATTGGAAATTCAAACATATTACTTAAACATTAAGAAAGCATCTCACTTAAGCACCGGAAACATGCAGAAGTACCTTACGTTCCAGTAGATTGAGAAGACTTTTAATTTCTGACAGTTATATGTTATGCATTCAATCCCCAAGTCAGACAGTTTTTGGCAGCCATTCAAATTAAGGATCTCTAGGTTCTGAATAGAAGTGCCATGCTGCAGCCACAAGAAAAGGCAATTTAGAAGAAAAGAAAGCAGAGCAACTGTCAAAAGCTAAAATTGCACACACCAGTCCTGATTCACGCTAATGACACCACCAAAAAGGAAAATAAAATACAAGATAGTTCAGAATATGTTAAAATGCACAATAGTTTCTATATAGACAAAGTATAATTCTTTGCACATTATACAATCGTCTTCATGGAGCTTGAAATTCTTGAATTTCATACCACTAATGTACTAGCATAACTGGAGCAAGCAGTGATATACCTTGTTCTTAACAATCTCAAGATGGGTATCTTCAAGACCACTGGAGAATTCGAGGTTAATATGATTCACATTCTGGTATCTAGACTGCAGTCGTAACATCACCGTACATAGTTATTTGCTTCAATAAGATTCCAAGTAACAGAAACCACACTAAGAATAATGCCATGAAAGGAGAAAGTGAAAACACCAACCAGTGAGAGAGCTGCCAAAAGCCGATATCCAGCCTTGTTCATTTCGCGGAATTCAAGAGTCTACAAAGAAGTAAGAGGCAAATATCATACTCAAGACAACCTCACAATGCTATTTTTCAATCACAAATTAGTAGGAAGAAAGCTATCATATAGCAAACTAAGCTTGTACGATCCAATATACAAGAGCAAACTAAGTGCCTGTTTGCAAATGATGTGTAAAACCTAAATATATCCTGTTTGTAGCTGAATTACCAAAATAGATATTTACTAAACCAGATAATGTTAACAATCAGCTCAAAATAACCGAAAGAAGTTAATTCTTTGAAGTAGGCGATTTTCGTAAGATCACTTAGAACCTCTTCTTTTAGAACATTGAGCAAACAATCACAAGATTCACTCAAAGGTCAACTTTACCTTCTACAGTACTGCATCTAATCACTTCCCAACAATCCTAAGTTTTTGCAAACAGCACACAATCAAGCTCCCATATAGCAAACTAAGTACAATCAATCCCCCTTAGAGAAAGTCAAGCTAAGCATACAATCCATCTCCCACATAGCAACGTAGGCATACAATCCAGTTCAGATAGCAAACTGTCGTCATAAAACACTACACACGAAGGAAAAACTCACCACCCACAATCGGAAATTGCGGAACCATGAAGAAAAATCGAATCTTGATGATATGTTTACACACATTTAGAGCATGCAAAGAAAAAGTCAGTGACTTACCAGCCATAAAGAAGGATTAGAAGTGAGATTTCGATTAATGGAGGAACTGACAAGCAAAAGGGAAATTAGGTCTCTCTGAGCCAGTCTACTGCTGACAACATTCATCACCATGGGCACCTTTTCTCGGTTCCACACCATCTCTTCCATCTTCATCTTCTCAACTGAAGAAGCTCAGCTCAATCAGGTCTTTCCCAAAGTTCCGATTTTGTTCACAAATTGTGTAAAGTTTTAATTTTTATTAGGCCTAATATTTTACAAGTTGCCCAACTTTATTGTATACTCGTGTGTTAGATCGGCACTACTTACACTCTAGTCTCTAGGTACGGTTTTACCAATTGTAATTTATCAATAAACGAACATTAATATGCCATAAGTTGTTCGAGATTACAACTTTTCGAAATTATATTTACTTTCCTATAAATTTCGGGTAGTGATTAAATCTCCGTTTTGTAACACAAGATTTTACTTTGAAAACCTTATGGACTAAATAAAAATTGAAGTCCAATAGTTTGAAAGGAAATGGAATATTGAACTATAACTCAAAGAATGGTTCCTAACTGAACATCAACACAAGAAGTAGGTTTCTATTTCATAGCATGCAAAATATCTTGCTGCTAATCTCTTGTAATTCTACTTTAACATCAATCATCCAACAATCTACATTATAGTACATTGAGGTTCCTATCAAGCAAGTAAGTACATCATTTTACGCGTTCAATCGGATCCTGCTTTTGGGAGAAGTGGTTGCAATGCCTTTACGACGATAGTCATGTTTGGTCGAAAGTCTGCTTCGTATTGCACACATAGTGCCGCGACTGCAGCCATCTGAGGGACAAAAATGAACATAAGACAAATGATTAATTAGGTGTCGTAAGCAAGTCGGCACTACTGAAGATTCAGTACAGAATCTTGAAAGAGAAGTTGATGGAGAAGAAGATCCGGACCTTAGCAATAGCCTTAGGAGGGTAATCTTCATTGAGCTTTGGATCAACACATTGCTTGACTTTATCTTCACTCAATCTTGGAGTTGCCTGGAGATTCGAATAGCAGGATACAATTAGGGAACTGTGAAGCAACACGATGAATCTCTAGTTCCACAAATGCATAAACTTACCCAAGTGACAAGACTCTGTTGTCCTTTGGGCATAGTGTGGTCTACTGGCTTTCTACCTGTCAATAGTTCCAAAAGAACTACACCGAAGCTGTAAACGTCACTTTTCTGAGTGATCTGTCCTGTCATAGCATACCTGAATAATCATTGACAAAGATTAGTTCTTTATGCAATCACTCATTAGGCCTGGTAACAATTAGAAGAATTATTGTTCTCAAAACTTACTCTGGAGCATGGTAGCCAAAAGTTCCCAAAACTCGAGTTGAATGCAGTCGAGCAGCTGTATCTGAAGCCTGGTTAGCCAAGCAGAAATCGGCGATCTTGGCTAGGAAATCATCAAACAGCAAGACATTACTCGACCTGATATCACGATGGACAATGGAAGGCTGACATTTTTCATGTAAAAATTCAAGGCCTCTTGCTGCACCATAAGCTATCTTTACCCTCTGATTCCAACTCAGAACCTGACCTGGCTCAGCTCCTTGTACGCCTTTCTTACCTACATACATGAAAACTTGGTTCGCTCATGTTCACACTGCCACTAAATGTTCACATTTTTACCAGAGAATTCAACATACCATGTAAGACATCGTGCAGAGAACCCAACGAGGCATATTCGTACACCAATATTCTCTCATTTGATTCCAGGCAATATCCAATCAATCCCACAAAGTGCTCACTCTTAAGCCTTGATACCGTGGATAACTGCCATACATGACATTTTCTACGTGATGTTCATCCTTCTTGTAACAAATTATAACAGATGATAAGAACTAAACAAATGCCTATTTATACCTGAGCTTCAAAGTCTGGATCAGGCTCAGGTGAACCATTATCTAGCTTCTTGATCGCTGCTTCTTGGCCATTGCTCAACTTTCCATGAAACACACGACCATACGAGCCTTCTCCAATAAGAGCTTTCGTACCGAAATTACCTGTCTGTTTGTTTAGCTCACTCAACGGTATGGACGGTACATCAATGGGCAAGTCTTTCTTTGGAGCCCCACTTCTTGCATTGGAAGTTCTTGGCTCGCCTCTATCACCACCTTATAATATTTTCATCACAATGCTCAGTTATATACTCTACTTATGTGTTAATTATAGTGCAATAAAGTTGAAGCATTTACACTTAAGTACATCACTACATCAGAATCTGAAATATTGAACAGATTCTTTCTAAACTGTTAATGCAGGGGTTTTGCAAGTGAAGGGGCCTTTTTGAACTTCATTTATCAGACCGGGAGGGGTTCAAAGGCATACCTTATCGCAATCTTTTAACGGTATGGGTTCTAAAAGTTAATTACATTCGTGCTGTTACTAGTTAACACGACATGTCTTCAAGTATGGATGCGCTTTTTCAATCTACTGCAAATATCCCTTTTTCTCAAAGGAATGCATTGCCCGGTCCTTAGTCATCATACGAGCACTAATGCACCGAACACCCTTCCTACCTACCTATAAAGCTGAAAACTACTTATCTTAATTAACATGATGCAAATTGCCAACTTCAGTTTAGTACTCTTTGTTTCCATCAATCACAAACCAAATCAAAGATGAAAGCACAATTCTAACCACAAAATCAATAAAACTGCATCTTGAAGATCGCCATTTTTGATATCTTTTTCCAAATGAAGTAGCAAATTGGTCTGGCATGCTTGTAAAACATATATATGATGTAGTAATATTGATTTTTTTCCCAATAATAAATAGAAAAATTAGAAAACAATATAAAACAACATACCACCACCAGTGGCTCCACCGTACGTGCCACCGGCCTTAGGCGGAGCGGTACTCGTGGGCGGAGGATTGGTGTAAGTTTCCTCTTCTCCACCTCCACAGCACAACATTGTTGATTTTTTTATTGAGTTTTAACAAGGATGAAATATGTTGACATTAATTTCCATTAGCTACGTACGTACATTAACCAATTCCTACAAATTAAGACGAGAAAAGTAAACATTAAAACCCAAAAATGAATGAAACAAACAAAAAACAGAAGAAATGAACACAAACCTGCTTAATGATGGCTAACGATAAGATGGGGGAAAATCAAGACTTGGTTCAATTATTATTATTATTATTATTATTTTTTCGCCTCTCTAATTCGTTTTTTTTTAGTTTTTAGCTTTTGTTGTTGTTTTTTTTGTTTTTGGGTTCTTGTGTGATTCGCGGGAAAGTAGCATTCAAGTTGTATAATAACCACTCGATCGCTCATAATCAATCATAATACATACGTGCTTGCCTTAATTATTACTAATATAATGCTGCATGTCTTACTTGTAGCTATAATAATTCCTTCATCTAAGCTAATTCCCAAAACATTTTCAAGAATCCCATTATAGAATTTCATGTCTTCTCTTAAAACTTTGAACTATATAGTCGTTTATGTCAACTATATCCCGAAACATATCTAAAATCGATATTTATCAATATTTATGACTTAGTAGAAAGTATATTCGGATTGAATACGGATGGGTGAAAGAAAACTTGAATCCGTCCGTCCAACTAAGGCCCATATCATTTTTATATGACATGAAACCGAACCATGATCCAACCCAATCGATGGAAGAAGAAGAAACTGGTGCGTTATCTCTTGCTGTGGTGTTTTAAGGATATGTTCATAATGGAACAGCTTCATCTCAAGTTAGAAACCAGTCTTATAGGAACTACAAGAGAAGAAGGAACTCAAGTGACAAGATTGTGGTTTGAACAATCCTACTTCGGATAGATGTTTCCAGTTCCATGGCACAACAAGCCTTATAGGCTGAACAAAAAACGAAATCAAAACAATAATGTATGACTAATTTGAGCATCAAATGTTATATAATATATGTGCGAACATTTAAGTCTGGCCCATAAAATGACATTTATCATTTTCGCAGTCAAAAAACCATGCTCACTGCCCTACAAAACAAAATGTAAGGATGGATAAGGTTCACTACTTAAATCGTTCGATTGTTATTTATAAACACACACACGCACAAAATGTAACAATAGGATATGTTTTTTGAATTTTTCTATGTGGTTAGTGTTATGTTATGGCTGTAGTACTACTACCACACTGTGACTTTGAGAAATATTTTGTTTCATTTCCCCGCCCAATATTAAATTAAATCAAATCTGAAAAAAACCAAACCCCCAAAAACCCAAATCTCCGCCGTATCTCCGCCATGGAAGACGGCAGCGACCGGCAAACAGTAGATCTAGTAAAAGAGCTCGTCCATCGCCTCCTCCCTTCCAATTCCCCAAACCCTAGCTGCTCCACTGATTACAATCGAGCCCTAACTTACTCTCTTCGTGTTCTCTCCAGCCGCATGACCCCTGCCATCTCCGTCGACGACTCCGCCATGGCCGAATCCATCAAACGCCGCCTCGCCACTGCCGGTAAGTCCTCTGAGGCCCTAACTTTCGCCGATCTGTTTTCCAAATTCTCTCTCAAATGTGGGCCCGGTAGTGTTAACAACAAGTGGTCTGTTATCTATTTGCTCAAGACTATTTCCACCGATCGGATTGCGAATACCACTAGTTTTAGTAGCTCGATCCCTAGTAATGCTGCTGTTGCTGGTGGTTTGCCTAATTTGCTACAAACTGTTGATTTCAATGCTAGTACAAATGATACTAGGACTAACAATGCTTGGAATGGAGGTGTATTCGTAATGACCAAGGATCCGCAGAATATACGTGATATGGCATACAGGGAATTTGCGGTTTTGGTTAAGGAGGAGAATGAGGTTACTGAGGAGGTTTTGGTGAGGGATGTGTTGTATGCTTGTCAAGGGATTGATGGTAAGTACATTAAGTTTGACGAGAAATTGGATGGTTATGTTTTACCCGAGGTGATTAAGGCCACGGGAGCTACTAGAGTTTTGGTGAGGAAGCTGTGTGAGCTTGGTTGGTTGTTTAGGAAGGTTAAGGGTTATATAGCTGAGAGTATGGATCGGTTTCCAGCCGAGGATGTTGGAACTGTTGGGCAGGCATTTTGTGCTGCGTTGCAGGATGAGCTGTCGGAGTATTATAAGTTGTTGGCTGTGCTTGAAGCGCAGGCGATGAACCCCATTCCTTTGGTGTCGCGGAATGGTGGATCAGGGAACTATTTGTCGTTGAGGAGATTGTTGGTTTGGTTTTCAGAGCCTATTGTTAAGATGAGATTAATGGCTGTACTGGTGGATAGTTGTAAGGTCTTAAAAGGTGGGGCTATGGCTGGGGCGATTCATATGCACGCACAACATGGTGATCCTCTGGTCAATGATTTCATGAAGAGGCTGCTACGTCGTGTGTGTTCTCCACTTTTTGAAATGGTGAGGAGTTGGGTTTTGGAAGGAGAGCTTGAGGATATTTTTGCCGAGTTTTTTGTGTTAAGCCAACCAGTTAAGGCAGAGTCTCTGTGGAGGGAGGGTTATCGGCTCCATGCAGCAATGCTTCCCTCCTTTATATCTCAGTCTCTGGCTCAGCGAATCTTGAGGACTGGGAAGTCGATTAACTTCCTTCGAGTTTGTTGTGAGGATCGAGGTTGGGCTGATGCTGCAACAGAAGCAGCAGATGTGACAGGGACTAGTACTGGGAGGGGTGGGTTGCGATATGGTGAGACTGATGCACTGGAGTCTCTGGTCACAGAAGCAGCGAGAAGGATAGACAAACATTTACTTGATGTAATGTATAAACAATATAAGTTCAAGGAACATTGCCTTGCAATAAAGAGATATTTACTTCTTGGACAGGGGGATTTTGTACAATACTTAATGGATATTGTTGGACCTGATCTGTCTGAGCCTGCTAACAGTATAAGTGCCTTCAAGCTTGCTGGACTGTTGGAGAGTGCGATTAGATCATCAAATGCACAATATGATGATCCTGACATACTCGATAGGTTACGGGTGAAGATGATGCCTCATAAAACTGGGGACAGAGGCTGGGATGTATTCTCTTTGGAATACGATGCAAGTGTCCCACTGAACACAGTATTCACCGAATCAGTTATGTCTAGATATCTTAGAATCTTCAACTTTTTGTGGAAGCTTAGAAGAGTAGAGCATGCATTGATGGGTGTCTGGAAAACAATGAAACCGAACTGTGTCACCTCTCGGTTCTTTAATAAGTTGCCACGTGCTGTTAAGTTGCAGTTAGTACTAACAACAAGAAAATGCCAAGTGCTCTGGGGTGAGATGAATCATTTCGTTTCGAATCTGCAGTATTACATAATGTTTGAGGTCTTGGAAATATCATGGTCTAATCTCTTGAAGGAATTAGAAGTATCCAAAGATCTTGATGATTTACTCGGGGCACATGAGAAGTACCTTTCCTCAATAGTTGAGAAGTCCCTCCTTGGTGAACGGTCCCAAAATCTCCACAAGAATCTCTTTACATTATTTGATCTCATTCTACGATTTAAAAGTCACGCAGATCGACTCTATGAAGGCATAAGTGAACTGCAATCAAGGTATTGATTTCCTCTATATCTGTTTCCTTTTTTATGAAGCTTTAGACATGGGATCGAAAATTTACTACGTGTCTGTCATTTGTTTTGCAGAAACACAGACATTTCTCGTACTAAAGCCACATCTCAGAGGCAATCAAGTAATAGATCATCAGAACCTGGGTCGTGGCTTGGTGAAGGCAAGAAAGATTTAACAAGACGTGCAGGGGAATTCCTTCGAAATATGGGACAAGATATTGAGGCAACAGCAAAGGAATATTCATCTGTTTTTGAAGCTTTTATTTCTCAACTGCCAATACAGCAACATGTCGACTTGAAGTTCCTTACATTCCGCTTGGACTTCACTGAATTTTATAGCCAGTTGAGACCGAGTACAAGCGGGAAGCTCTTTTTGTAGTGTCTGACTTTAATATTTGGAATTGCTTGCACCGTTCAGTTGGCCTTGCATTTGTACAGTGTGTTGCCTTTAGGTGTGTATCAGAAATTTTCCGTCTCTTCTTCAAAATCAGAATTAGTCTAGTTGCATTGGTTTCTTTCTATTGAAGTGTGGGTTTTACTTGGTGGTCTACAAGCTCAGGGCTAGAATTAGTCTAGTTGCATTGGTTTCTTTCTATTGAAGTGTGGGTTTTACTTGGTAGTCTACAAGCTCAGGGCTTGTAAATCTGTATTATATAACTTTATAGTGGTTCGTGGTGGAAGAAACTCAGCAATTAAGCGCACCTTTCTTCTTTTCCAGAATATGGTCCCGACCACTGTAACACATTCCGTATTTGCCTTGCAGCTGAGAAATGAGTGATTATTTATTCCTTTCTGCATATTCTTCTCCTTGCAATTTCCATTCGGCCTTTCGACATAGTTTTGTTATGTAACGAGTATACAATATACACTAACCAAGCCAAGTATCCGAATATATAAAGAAAACAACGTTTTTCGAGACTAAATAACTAGGTTTTGTTCCATTTGTACGAGTAGGGGAAAATCACAAGGTACAGCACACAGACATATATGGCTGTAGTTACCTACACAGTACAATTACCAAAGTAGTCCCCAATGTTCTTTTATACTTGGTCTTTATGTTTCATTCATCATCCTAATTCACTTTCAACAAACAGTCAAACACGCTGAATCAGGCCTTGACCTTAAGGAGGTCGAAGAGTATTTTTAGGTGCACTTATCCAAGGAGTATCAGCTGTAGCAAATCTCCAAAGTGCACTCACATGCTCTGGTGAAGCATATTCTATACCAACTCTAGGACCAACAAGTATCTTTTCTGGCTCTGGTCCATCCAATAGTTCTAACCCACCTACACCATACAATGCTCTTTTCGTCAGTCACAACGCCACAGAGTTTGCAAATGCTATTAAATCACAATGTGATGTCTAAGTGGCATACCGGGAGTGAAAAGAGGATGGTTAGACCACTCTGTTGAAAGTCCCAGAGCTTGACCTACCTATTCCAAACCAAGACAATAACTTATGACGACAAAGATAAATTGAGTAACATTGTATATTTGTATCATTCATAGACAATATTTGCCAGAAAAAGAAACATTAATTGTAATAACCGACAAAGATTATTCCCTTTTCCATTAATTCTTATGCAGTGACTGAGTATAAATAATTGAATGTAAATAACATGATTCTGTGTGGTCATGCTACCAGTAGCTCATCTTGTTCATTCCACCATACATGCCAATGCGGAAGATCGTATTTTCTGGATTCAGATTTTCAAGATCAAATAATTTACCTTTCCAGGACCTGTGAGAAGAACAGGCTTCTCAGAGTCTAGACCCCGGCGTTGCTGAATGGTTTTCATTCCTTGAAAAGAAGTTCAAGATATGCGTTAATACATGGCAAAGACTACTACTTGAACATGAAAGATGTACTTGTATTCGAAATTCATTATTCTGGAGAGGATCAGAAGTTAAGTTATGGTGTCAATTATGTCATCAAGTGAGAGCACCTGAACCACCTTTTAGATCAGCATACTATCAGTTTGCACAACATAACACTTTGGATCAATTTGTAGTTTGATTTTGAGTCTTGTGAATGGACAAAAAACACTGGGAGTGGTTTGATGGCTGCAAAGTGAGAATGCCTGAACTTGGAAAAGTGTGTAAAATGCCCAAAAAAGAAAGACTATATAGTGGAGTGCAAATAGAAAAAGTTCCAGCGATCATTTTGTGCCTTCAAAATAAGTTGTATTTCACTGTCAACTAAAATACAGCCGGCATAAGAATTAAAATAGCACTACCTGAAAGCTGGAAAATATCCCGTATAAGAAGTAGATTATATGAGAGGTAGCTGTGAAAGGCCGAAGCTTCATTTGGAGACATACTTAAATGCTTTGAACCTAATGTTCTATTTTGCAGTATTGGTAATTCTAATGCAGTAACTGCAGGGGAAAAGAGAATCAGATTACCACTAACAGGAGCACAGGAACGAATGAGGACAGCCGCACCAACTCCTTCCTTGTCTGCCACCACATTGAGCATGGTGTGGAGACCATAGCAAAGATAAACATACGCATGTCCTCCTGGCCCAAACTGTATACAAATCAGCTAGTAATTTAACAAAATTTACCTCACCTGCTAACGTGGAAACTGCAATGGCAACTTGCAAGTAACATGATGCTAGTGATGATGGCATGATGCTTTAGTCTTAATCTTGAGTTGTATTTCAACACAAAGAATGCATTTCAATGTTTTGGTTGCACGCAGATTGCACGACAAGATATATATAATAATTCACATGAATCATCAACCAGAAAGGTTCATTATAAGCGTTATATATTCCTGGTCATGGGACTCGTCAACATCTTGATGACCCAACATGTGAAGGCTTTTGTTGTATCCACAGCACTTGAACGTATGTGAATGTGACTTCAGTCCATTTTTACTACTGAAATCATTCTGACAGTGTTTCGAATAGATGTGAAAAGTGCTAGTGCATATAGTTCTTTACATTGATTCAGTTTGCAGCATCTATTAGTCATCCAAGATCCAATTTTTTGCAGCTGCTAGAATCACAATCTACAACCATATCTACATTCTACAATGCGAGCTCCTGCAACAATAGCGATTTGATCCTAGCTCTTTCTACCTATGATTGGAATTATGCATCTATGGAAGACAAATTTCTAAGTAACCAAACTTGCCTTTCTACCTATGTTGAGCTGATCATTTTCAACTCCATAAAATCCTTTTCATTTTTATCTAGTACAGCTACTCAGCCACAGAATATCCATAAATCTCAATGTTTAATAAACTGAAACATAATGGAGATAAGTCAAAATCTTACAACAGGAGCCGTTCTTGCAGTGATGCCGAACCGACCATGGCAGGCAGAGTCATTCGGTCTGTAAGCTTCAACCTTGCCATATCCAAACACACACACATACATAACCACAGAAAAATCAATCTCAGCTGAATTCATATTCCCATAAAAACTAAAACAAAAGTATGAATCAAGCTCACTTAAATAGAGAAACAAGCCTAAATTCTATAGCTATTAATTACGACTACCTCAGTAATCCGAAGAACAACATCACCTTTCTTCAAATGCTTGCCCAGTAAACGCGGGGCAAGATCAAGGGCATCAATTTGGCAAAAATCAGGTCCCAAGATTGGAAATTTCTCAAAAAAATCCCAAGAACTGGATGTTGCAGTCACTATCTCATCTCTTTCTTGAAAATCTGAGCTGGGTTTTGGAGGTGGCTTCGATTTTGGCTTCGGTTTAATGACGGTTATTGATTTGGTGATGGTTTTTGTTGGGGTTTTGATAGCATTTTTAGGGGTTGTGATTTTATTTTTCTTGTTCATTTGATTGATGAATGATGGAAGTGAGTTGGTCAGCTTTCTCGATGAGGGAATGGTTTTGTGCTTGATTAGGAGCATTTATATGAACTTGGCGGGGTTTTTAATGAGTTGCTCACCTTTCTCTTCATGCTTAATTTTTTGAAGTTCATTTCTTATTAAGTTGAATACTTATCGACTTGTTTATACTTAATTAAATATAAATTTGATAATACTAGATTAAAACTTAGATTACTAATACTTATATGGAATTAAGTTTAGCTGGTTTGGTAACATTTACAAATTAAAATTTAATTTAGTATTGAGCCTCATAATATTTAATTCGTTATATTTAACTAAATTCAAAGCTTAATTATACTTGATTTAATAATATCAATAAACCAAAATATTAGTACATCAAGATACATTGTAGTATGCATTATTGGAAAAATACTTATCTAGACTTTAGAGCTTGATTATACCCATGTCTACGTTATATTGTAGATTTTTAGGAACGAGCCATACTTAATATAGATTGCTGTAAATTATCTGAAAATAACGATTTGAACTCAACTCGAGTAATCGAAAGACTTACCGAGTCAACTCATAATTCTAGATAGTTCTAAATCTCACTAAAATAATAGCACCACTCTAGAGCTTTCTTCCTCCTTTCTCACCTCACAGAAGAACCCTCTAGATTCTACTCTATACAATTCTCCCTCCTTTTAACAGCCGTTCATTTTCTCCACACCTACACAGAAAAGCTCAAAAAACCCTAACAATGGCGAAAATCGGCGAAGGCGACAAACGCTGGATCGTCCAAGACCGTCCAGACGGCACAAACGTCCACAACTGGCACTGGTCCGAAACCGACTGCCTCGGCTGGGCTCGCACCTTCCTCTCCAACCTCCTCGCCGAAAAATCTATCCTCTCCGGCGAAGGAAACCTCCACATCAAGACGAAGAAGCTCGATAAGCTCGACGGAGAAGCCTACGTCAACATCCGAAAGGGGAAAATCATTCCAGGTTACGAGCTCAGCTTGGTCCTCTCCTACCAAGCTGAGGCGAGAGATTCTGACGGTGTGACAGTTCTATTGACTACCGATGGGACTGTTGAGCTGCCGTATATTGCAGATGAGAATGCCGATGAGGATCCCGAAGTTAGGGTTAGGGTTAAGGATGAGGGGGAAATTGGGAGGAGGTTGAAGGATGCCTTTTTGGCGAAAGGGAAGCCGTTTGTGTTGCAGAAGGTGAGGT